>UESW01004038.1:249608-378968 GCA_900491605.1 Calamus simplicifolius
AAAAAAAAAAAATTCCAAAAATGATTTTATAGATGCTTGTGTTCTTTCCAAACTTGTATCATTTATTTTCCACCTTAATTGTTTGATTTAATCTAATGAATTGGTATAGCATCACTTGAAGGCATCAAGCTAGATAGCAACAGATGGGGCTTTCTTATTCTTGTTAGAGTAACATAGGAAATGATAATGAACTAAAGCAGTGATGATATAGTGAAGTTTCTTTGTGATTGAATGCAAATTAAAATCTTAACGGTGTTACTGAAAATGGCGATATATTCTATAATACAATGATTTTGAGTTAATAAAGAATCCAGATTTATTTGTGATAGGTTGAGGCATATGTCAAGAAGCTTACCAGATGTAATGAGCCAAGTTGAACTTTCACTGCCTGAAACTGCTCAAGTTTTGGTAGTTTTAGTCAATTTTGATCCAGTGTCAGGCCAATTCCGCTGGTTTCAGATAAAAACTGTTCTTTTTGGCCAAAACCTAGTAAAGCTAATAGCCTTTTATACAAACATATGGAGACAGCTTGCTCATGGATGATATATTGATTCCCTAGGATGCCTTTTGCAAGATTAAACTGAAAATGATTGCCAGGCCTGCCTGGACTGCGCAACTGTAACAACACCTTGCTGCCAGTTAAATTGTAACCATGCAGCCATTCTTCCATTACATTTTCCCAGACTTCGTCCGGATAACCATGCCCAATCTACCTGGGGGGACCCGGAAGAGGTCTATTTGTGAGTCTTCTCTTGGTAGATCATTACCTTTAGTTGGTGACTATATGGGCAGCCCTGTCTTGGCTTGACTCTGAGACTGTTGCCTGTCCAAGAGGTAGCAAACTGCTTGAGCAGTCTTGGGTCAGTTAACTGGCTTACTTTGGTGCTTGATTCTATTCAGAGTTATGGTTGCATAATAGTCTACTGAATTTTACAAATGACTTTCAGGGGTCCTGGTACTCGGCATTTGCCAGTTTGGATTTTGTTAACAAGTTTGTCTTGAGAGTAATATTTTCTGGCATTTACATTTTTACTTTAATTTCCTTTCAAATGAATGTTTTGAACTTCATTTTAGTTGTATACAAGGTGCACTTTGGTTATAACTTATACAAGGACTCACAAATAAGAATTTCACCAATCCTTGCTTATTCAGTTGTTGGTAGGACTTGATGCGCGATGATTTGTGCGCATGCACCTCCCATAAATGGGCCGCTCAAGTTAAATCCTCTTGAGTTTTCATTTCCATCCACCTTCAAAACATATGCATTTATGTTAGTCTGTACAAGTTTGATGGTGTCAGCATTTGTCTAGGTTCTGGAATATTTTTTCTTTTGAGGAGCAGGTTTACAGCCTTGCTGACATCTAATCTGCAGGATGTCCATTTGGTGGTTAGTGCTTTTGTGTTTTTTCTCAGTTTTGTATGGTTTTTTTAGTACAGTTATGGTGGTTTCCTGTATTTTATTTTATTTTTGTCTGGATGGCAACTGTTTTTGTGTCATCAAATCGTTTGTTTGGCTAGACGAGGGTGTTCTGCCTACATGATTGCTAGGAGAGTGAAAAATGGATGAGAATCACAAATGTACGTAAAGTTTTTTCCCCCCCCCAAAAAAGCTGAATTTAAAAATGATCGTGTTTAACAGAAAACTGCATGTCTTCATGTATAAGAAAGAGCCTAAACAAACCATGTTGCTGTGGATTATTGAAGGGGGTATTCATTCTAAATGAGTTTAAAGGTTCCTACTTGGCTGCCAGGAAGGCATGAGCTCTCTGCATGGCAGAGGATGATGTTTGTAGTTGAGATTTGTTCTTTCAAATTCCTAATTTGACCTTCAGTATTATAAGTTTTGCTATTTTCATAAGGTTTTAGATCTTTAGGGGTGATTTTTTTTTCCTTTTCAGTATACAGATGTTGTAAATGCACTTAAGAGGGGAGATCTCAGACTACTTAGACGAGCCTTGCAGGAGCATGAGGATCGGTATGTTTTACTCATCAATACACATAATTCATCGTTAAAGATTTCCATTTCTAATACTTTTGGACCATTAGATTCTTGAGATCCGGTGTTTACCTTGTTTTGGAGAAGCTAGAGCTTCAAGTTTATCAAAGATTGGTTAAAAAGATGTAAGTTTTATCAGTCATTACCAAATAGCCAAGTTTTCCACCAGTCTCGTTCAAATCTCAAGGAATACTAGCTTATGATTTCTTTCACCAGTTATATCATTCAAAAACAGAAGGACCCTAGCAAAGCGCATCAAGTGAAGTTGGAAGTAATAGTAAAAGCATTGAAATGGCTTGAAATGGACATGGATATCGATGAGGTAATTTTGTTGATTGCAATGTCTGCCTTAATCTTTTTTCCTCTCTTAAGATGATCTATTTGCTTGCTTCGTTCGCTATTTCAGGTGGAGTGTATAATGGCCATTCTTATTTATAAGAATCTAATTAAAGGTTACTTTGCTCACAAAAGCAAAGTTGTTGTCCTCAGCAAACAAGATCCCTTTCCCAGGTTGAACGGCAAACCTGTCAACCATAGGTGATCATTCATCTTAGTTTTCAATTTTTTGGGGGGAATAAAATAGCTGTACTTGATTGGAACAGTAACAAATTTTCATCCCTTTTCTGTTATTTTTAAAATGAAACGTAAACAATTTATACTAAATATATGCCAGGAGGGTGAGACCCATTCATTGGGCGTGATATGGAGCTGGCTCGCATTTTTTTAGCGTTCTTCGGTGCTATTAGTTGACCATGGTGTTATGGGGTGAGGGAGTGCACTTTATTACCGCCCCTGCATCTTACCTGACAATGATCCATATATATATATATTAGTAGTACTTTGTGGGTTGGATGAGTTGTGTTGAGTTGAGTACTTTGTGTATAATTTATTACATATTTTTGTAGATACGTTGTATTTGAGAATTTCTAAGAAATTTTGTCTTGGACTTTAATTGTAATGTTTGGCAGCTCTAAGGAGACAGTACAATCTAAGCCATCGGTTGATGTGGGATGAAATGGTTGCTTGTTTGGATCCTGGGCGTGTCTTCCGTGGCCGAGAGCCGGTGGATTTGGGTCTTCGTGGGATCTAGGCCTTATTATAAGCGACCTACCATGAACCAAAGGAAATCACTTGCTGCACCCGCCTTCGGGTGCAGCAAGCGCATATCAGATGCATGGATTGGCTATATGCTTGTATTATCATGTATGCCAAAGCTCAATTAGCCTTGTCGTAAGCTAATCTGTGGGCTTGTCGCACATTTGCTGCATCAAAGTTCGCACACCTGATGACACCTGGGTGATAGCCTGGCCTCTTTAATTCTGCTTTTCATGATGGACGGGATCTTCGAAATCTGGGGACTAATATTGTCCCGCCCGTTCCCTTCGCCTTCTAGTACCTCTATTGTCTTCTTCGTCCTTCCTTCACCTTCTGAACATTGAGCTCTTTTTGCTTCCATTCCTTCGATTTGAGGTCAGTTTCTTTCATTTTCCTACCCTTTCTTTTTTCCTGATGGATCCCCATCCTGATAGGAAAGGTAAAAAGCCTCTAGTCGAACCCTCTAGAGAGGAAATCCTCCAAGCCCATCGTCGGGCCCCTAGTGGCATCTCCATTCGTGGTCGCCTAGTGACTGTTGTTCCAACCTCGGCTAGGGCTCCTTCCCCGGTGCCTTGGGCTTCTTCTCCGGCGCCTAGGGTCTCTTTTCCACCCCCTAGGGCATCGCCTTCACCATCTCTTTCGGCATCTCCTTCAATTTTTTTGTCTAGACCCACGGGTCCAGGGGGAATACGTTCCATCATAAAGGATCAAGACATAGAAAGAATTAGGGCAAAGTACAGTATACCTGACAGTGTGTGTCTATCTGCACCCTAGCATGGCAACAAAGTAACCAGTAGTCAGTCTGGTGGAGTCGCCCTATATGAGAAATTCTTCAAGAGTGGGCTCCATCTCCCATTTCACCCTTTCTTTCTAAATCTTTTAGATAGGTATGACCTTGTCCCGGCGTAGCTAACCCCAAATTTCATCTGAATTATTTACGCATTCATAGTTCTCTGTCATTTTCATGGGGCTCCCATCCGAGTTTCTCTCTTCAGGCCTTGTATAAGCTCCAAAACCCTAAGAAAAATGGGTGGTGGAGCTTCGCCTTTCGGTCCAAGAGAGCCCTCAAATTAGACTTACCATTTAAGGTTAAGGAATGGAAGTCTCACTTCTTCTATGTTCATGTCGAGGGGATGAAGACATCTTGGAGATTTCCTGATATTAGTCCTAATAAGAACTCAATCATAGAAGAAAGAGATCAAGAGCTTTTCGATGCCCTTATGTCCTCTGTCATCCCTCCTTGTGCGATGTTTCTATCGGAGGATAACCTTCGCGAAGCCCTTGCAGTGCTAACGTCGCCGTCACTGGCACTCGATGAGCGCCACCCTCCTCGATTGTTAGTCCTAGCTTTTTTCCTTCTTCTTCTCTCTTTTTATTTTAACCTTATCCCTTCGTGCAGAGATAAGGTTCTCCCCCGACTTTCTCGCGGAGGCCCTTAAGAAAAGAAAGAAAGCCGCCGGTGATCTGGCAAAAGCTGGCACCCAAGAAGCCTCGACAGGCAAAGCAAGGCGGGTCACCTCGAACTTTTGTGGCTTCGCCTATTGCTCCCAAGGTCACCCTAGTGGGGGAACCGAGAAGGGAGGATCCACCCATCGAAACATTCGCAACAGGGGTCTCTCTCACCGAAACTCAGGAGGAAGCGCTGAGAGGAAGACCCTTAGTCCTCGCCGGACCCGAGGGTGAGGCCGTGCCAGAAACAAGAGCAGCGACACCCCTGGCGAGAGAAGTTAGGGATGACCACTCATCCGACATCGAAGGAGGTGGGAGTGTCGCCCGACAATGTCCCCCCTGACCCGACCATCCCAGACCCCCGCGACACACCGAGGCCTCCTGGCGGAGCGTCTTCTAAGTTGTTCGACCCTCCCTAATCTTCAGGCTAAGCTTCGGCATCAGCCGTTGGAGAAATCCTTCGACACCTTCTTCACTGCTATCCTCCAAGCAAGTGTGCTAATCTTTTCGTCTTTGATTAAACATAGTTACATTCTAACCATTAGCGTGCACAGGTGTCCAACAATGCTTTTGTTCTTCGGGACGCTTGCACCGGGGGCTCTAGCAGTCAAAGGTGTTCCCAATCCGAGCTGGATGCTCTTAAGGCCCGGGTTGACGAGTTGACCCAAGAATAGTCTGAGGTCAAGGCTCGGGAAGCAGCGGTGTCCGGTGCATTACAAGCTGTTGAAGAGGAGGGCCGGTCTTTCAAGGCCTAGGCTGAGGAGGAAGAGAGGAAAGCCAGAGTTGTCGATGCCAAGTTAGCCAAAGCCATGTCGAGGCTGAGGCCAACAGAAGAGAAATTGCAGAATGCGCTCCTTAGAGCGGATCAAACTGAAGATAGAGCGGACGCGGCTGAAGATAGGACAGATGCGATTGAATCTGAGGCCCGAGCCACCATGGAGAAGTTGGCTTCTACCAAAGAGGAGGTTTGGGAAGCCCTGGAAAAGCTGACCGCCGTCGAAGCTCATGCTATGGAGAAGGTGGCGGCCGCCCAGGTTGAAGGTTTAGTCAAGGTCAGCGCCGCTGAACACCGGGCTCGGGAGGCCATGGAACTTTATAAAGGTTCCATCGATTTTGCTGCTGAGTGCAACAAGGCGGCCATCGACGCCTATGCTCAAGGCTTTGAGAAATGTAAGGAAAAGATCCTCCGAGTTTACAAATTGAGTGGCCTTGAAGACATTCAGCCTATAGACGAGGATGTCGAGGATGGGCCGGGACCCACAGAGGCTTAGATTTAGTTTCCTTCTTTTCTTTTTATGTCTTGTAACGCAACCGAAGTTGGTCTTTTGTATGACAATGGGATCAATGAAAAAGCATTTTTGATAGCTATACTTGTTGCTCAAATCTCACAACTTCTTTGTTAGCAATGTTTTGGTTTTCTAGGTGATCATGCTTCGACCTTTGGCCTTTAATAATATGCCTCTGTTTCTGTAAGTATGCTTAGGAAATGACCGGCTTAACCCGTGGTCCTCGTATGGGTTTTTCAATTCGTGTTGGTATTTCGGGTTTATTCTTTTTTTGTGGGATGCTCATTGGCATCGATCGTCACTCTGGGGTATTACGTCTTTAGGGTTTTTCTGTGCTGGCCTAAGAGTTTAACTCGGGGCTGTCGAGAACACAGGAGTCAAACCGCCAAAGGTTTCTTGCACCGGTCCGGGGTATCTATGATCTTGGGACCACTGAGGTCCTTTTGAAAACTTTCATGGGATTTCTCGCGCCGACCTGGGAGTTTAACTTGGGGCCACCGAGAACACAACACTTGAACCATCGAAGGTTTCTCGCGTCGGTCCGAGATATCTGTGATCTCGGGACCGCCGAGGTCCTTTTGAAAACATCCATGGGGGTTTCTCGCGTCAGCCCGAAAGTTTGACTCGGGGCCGGCGAGAATACAGGACTTGAACCACTGAAGGTTTCTCGCGCTGGTCCAGGGTATCTGTGATCTCGGAACTGCCGAGGTCCTTTTGAAAACATCCATAGGGGTTTCTCGCGCCGGTCCAGGAGTTTGACTCGGGGTCACCGAGAACACTGGACTTGAATTATCAGAGGTTTCTTGCACCGGTCTGGGTATCTATGATCTCGAGACCGCCGAGGTCCTTTTGAAAACATCCATGGGGGTTTCTTGCGCCGGTCCGAGAGTTTGACTTGGGGTCGCCAAGAATACAGGACTTGAACCACCGGAGGTTTCTCGCACCGGTCTGGGTGATCTGTGATCTTGGGACCGCCGAGATCCTTTTGAAAACATCCACCGGGGTTTATCGCGCCGGCCCGGGAGTTTGACTTGGGGCCGCCAAGAACACAGGACTTAAACCACTGAAGGTTTCTCGTGCTGGTCCAGGGTATCTGTGATCTCGGGACTGCTGAGGTCCTTTTAAAAATATCCACGGGGGTTTCTCGCGCCTGCTCAGGAGTTTGACTCATGACCACCGAGAACACAGGACTTGAACCACTAGAGGTTTCTCACACCGGTCCAAGGTATCTGTGATCTTGGGACCATTGATGTCCTTTTGAAAACATCCATGGGGGTTTCTCGCATTGGCCCGAGAGTTTGACTCGAGACCGTCGAGAACACAGGACTTAAACCACAGGAGGTTTCTCACGCTGGTCTGGGGTTTCTATGATCTCGGAACCGTCGAGGTCCTTTTGAAAGCATCCATGAGGGTTTCTCGGATCGGCCCGGGAGTTTGACTCGGGGCCGCCAAGAATATCGAACTTGAACCACCAAAGGTTTCTCGCGCCGGTCTGAGGTATCTGTGATCTTGGGACTGCCGAGGTCCTTTTAAAAACATCCATGGGGGTTTCTCGTGCTGGCCCAGGAGTTTGACTAGGGGCCGCCGAGAACACAGGACTTAAACCACTAGAGGTTTCTCGCTCCGGTCCGGTGTATCTGTGATCTCGGGACCGTCGAGGTCCTTTTGAAAAATTTCATTTTAAACAGAGAAACAGGATTGAAAACTCTCTTTTTTATAATTATTGGCCAAGTACACTCACTATTGGTAATATCGGCGAAGATTGCTAGCATTCTAAGTACGCAGGATCGGCTGTCCGTCTATCCCCTCAAGTCTGTAAGCTCCTCGATGAAGCGCTTTCGTGACTCGATAAGGTCCCTCCCAATTTTGAGATAGCTTGCCTCTGTCAGCCGGTTTGGATACTTCAGCTCTCCTTGGGATTAGATCTCTGGGGAGGAACATCTTAGAACGGACCCGAGCATTATAATATCTTATGGCTCGCTGGCGAAACATGGCCATCCTGAGTCGTGCAAGATCTCGGGTTTCGTTGATGAAGTCCAGATTAGCCCTTAGTTGATCAGAATTGTCTTCACTTTTATAAAGCTCCACTTGAGGATTGGAAAGACCGATCTCCACTAGGTTGACCACTTCAGATCCGAAGACAAGGCTGAAAGGAGTCTCTCCTGTAGGGACTCTAGGAGTCGTATGATATGTCCACAATACACTTGGGAGTTCCTCCATCCATTTGCCCTTAAGCTCGTCCAATCGAGTTTTGAGTCCTTGAAGGATGGTCTGATTCATAACTTCTGCCTCTTCGTTAGTCTGTGGATATCCAACAGAAGTGAATCGGTGACATATACCTAGTTCGGTGTAAAAGGCCTTGAATGCCGAGTTGTCGAACTGGCGATCGTTATCGGTGATCACGGTATGGGGCAGACCAAATCGATAAATAATAGATTTTCAAAAGAATGACTTTACCTTACTTTCAGTTATCTTAGCTAATGCCTCGACTTTGACCCATTTAGTGAAATAGTCGATGGCGACTAATAAAAACCTTTGTTGTCCTGAAGCCGGAGGAAAAGGTTCGAGAATATCTATCCCCCATTGAGCGAAGGGCCAAGGAGTAAAGAGCGGACTTAATTGAGAAGTTGGTTGCCGCTGGATATTAGAATGCCGTTGGCAACAGTCACATTTCTGAACCAGCTCGGTGGCGTCTTATCGCATAGTGAGCCAGTAATATCCCTGGCGGAGAGCTTTATGTGCCAGAGATCTGCCCCCATATAATTCCCGCATATGCCTTTATGGATCTCCCTGAGAACATAATTGGCATCGGTCGAGCCAACACATGTGAGAAGGGGATAAGAGAAATACTTCCTGTATAGGTGCCCATTCAGCAACACGAACTTGGTTGACCTCCACTTGAACAATCTAGCTTCTTATTTAGATATCGAGACATGGTAGGGTCGCGAGCCTCAAACTCTCCAGTGACATGTCCGAAGATGAGCTGAGAATCGATGAAGGCCCTGAGGCGTTTTACTCCAAGCTCTTGGGCAAGCTTGATTCCGGCTAACAAGGCTTCATATTCAGCCTGATTGCTTGTAGCCTTGAAAAGAAATCAAAGGGCGTACTCTAATACGATACCTTCCGGATTTGCTAGGATAAGGCCTACTCCACTTCCTTGAGAGTTAGAGGTGCCATCGACATGGAGAATCCAAGCCTCTGCCGAATCTCCTTCAGTAGCTAGGCACTTCATGGGGATGTCCTCGATTTGCTCATCCTTCCAGGTACACTTTACTAAGAAGTTCGCCAGCACTTGGGACTTAAGGGCAAACCGGGACTGAAATGAAAGATCAAACTCCCTCAGCTTAACAGCCCACTTAGCCAAGCGACCCGAGGTGTCAGGACAAGCCAAAATAGCTCTAAGAGGCTGATCCGTGAGCACCGTGATCGGATGGGCTTGAAAGTATGATCAGAGGTGCTGAGCAGAGACGATCAAAGCAAAAATAATCTTCTCAGTTCTAGAATACCGGACCTCCGCATCATGAAGCACCTTGCTAGTGTAATAAATAGGCTTCTGCGCTCTGTCGGGGTCAAGCCGGACCAGAATAGAACTAACCGCCTCTGGAGTGGCATCAAGATAAAGGAAGAGCTTTTTTTCCTTCCTCATGCTTCAATAGTAGTGGCAGTATGGATAAGAATTCCTTCAATTCCTCAAAGGCTCTTTGGCAACCATCTATCCACTCAAAGCCATCCACCTTACGCAGGGCTTTAAAAAATTGTAAGCATCTCTCAACTGATCTAGATAGGAATCGGCTCAAGGCGGCTACTCTTTCAGTGAGCCGTTGTACTTCCTTTTTACTGGCTGGCTGCCTCATGCTAAGGATGGCTTGGATCTTCTCTGGATTTGCCTCAATCCCTAGCTGGGTCACTAGGAAACCCAAGAATTTTTTGGCAGTGACACCGAAGGCACATTTACGGGGGTTGAGCTTAATCTGATGGCTCCAGAGATTGTTGAATGTTTCCTCCAGGTCGACAACGTGATTGGCGATGCGGGTGCTTTTAGTCAGCATGTCATCCATATACACCTTCATGTTGTGCCCGATCTGATCTTTAAAGATCTTATTCATCAACCTCTGATAGGTGGCTCCAACGTTTTTCAGCCCGAAAGGCATTACCTTATAGCAGTAAATGCCCTTCTCCATAATGAAAGAGGTGTTTTCCTCATCCACCGGGTCCATCTTTATTTGGTTATATCCGGAGAAGGCATCCATGAAATTGAGGAGTTCATGGCCGGATGTGGAGTCCACTAGCTGATCGTTCTCTCATCCTTGGGGCATGCCTTATTGAGATCAGTGAAATCGATGCAGATCCGTCAGCTTCCACTTGCCTTTCGGACCATGACTACATTAGCTAGCCAATTTGGATATCGAGTCTTTCGGATATGGTCGGCGGCAAGTAATTTATTGACCTCTTTATCTATGACCTTCTGTCGCTTAGGGGCAAAACTTTTCTTCTTCTGGCAGATGGGCCGATACTTTGGATCAACATTGAGTTTATGAGTTTAAGGCTGATGATAATATGAACCTCTAGGTTCCTTCCCCGTTGTTGCCTGTAGCTGTCAGAGTGAAGGGTGGGAGACCAAGACCTCTTAAAGGTTTCCTGATGATAGTGCCTAGATGGAGCTTGGCGATGATGATGCTCCTTTTGGAAGGATCTTCTGTATGTGGACTGTTAGCTAGCTGGTGTAACAATCATGGGTGGCATGGGAGGTCCATGCAAGGGCCTATTTGGAAAGTTGAAATGAACCATGAGGATAAGACAAAAAGGGCATCAATACCTCTTTGGTAGCCGGGGCCATCTGGGAACTATCTTGGGCCGTTTAAGGACCGCTTCTGTGGCTGAAGCCGCCTAGGAACCGCCTTGGGCCATTTAGGAACCACTTTTGTGGCTGGAGTCACCTAGAAACTGCGTTGGGCTATTTAGAGACTGTTTCTGTAGTTGGGGCTGCCTAGGAGCCGTCTTGGACCGTTTAGGGATCGCTTCTGTGGTTAGGGCTACTTAGAAACTGCCTCGGACCATTTAGGGACCGCTTCACTAGACCACTTAAGAATCGTTTTGGATTATCTAGGGACTGCTTCTACGATTAAAGCCGTGTAGGAACTATCTCAAATCATCTAGAGACCGTTTCTATGATTAGGACGGCAAAGGAATCGTCTCGGATCATCTAAAACAGCTTCTTTGGTTAGAGCCGTTTAGAAACCTTATCATTTAGAAATTATTTTTGTATATTAATTATTATGTAACTTTAATCAGTCACATCAAAATCATGACGATGGGACCGGCGGTTTGGTCAGTAGGAGACCCTGGCGGAGAACCCTCGCAACTGCCGTCAAAAAGAGAACGGAGAAGAGCGAGGAAGAGTCGGTGGGGAAAAGAGAGAGAATGACCTCGGACTCGGGAGCACGCTCGCATGACGGCGGGAGCATGGTGGATGCACGAGAATCGAGGATTGGATCTCACCGAGCGAGCGTTGACCATGACCTGATGTGGCTGCACGTTCGACCATGCTCTTATTTACCGATCTAAGGCCGCGTTTAGACTTTGGACCAGCTGCGGGAGGGTCTTTCAACTCTTCCCAGCAACAGCCATCCCAAGCGCTGATCGAAGTTGGATGATATCAGATCCATAAAATATTCGAGCTCAGGCCAAATCAGAGTTGGTTAAAGTAACTAGCTTTACTAAATTTAAATTTAATAATTGCTCTTTAAATATATAATTAATAAAAATAAAAAAGTAACTTAAACTTAATTTTTTTATTATTTAGTGAATTAGTATAAGAATTGATTTTTTTTAATCGAAACAGATTGAGCTTGAATTTAATCGGCTCTATTTTTTATTAATTTAAGTTAAATCCAAATGATGTATAAGTTGGATTGAGTTGGACTCTTTTTAAATACAAAACTTAAATATGATCCAGAATTTAGATTTGATGGGGCCAGTGGGCCCCATAGGCCACTATGACAGCATCTAAGCTTGGCCTCAACAAATCGGCTTATCCTCCTTGGTTCCGGCAAGTTCTCGGTGGGTCCAGTAGGTCCAAGACGGCCTCCCTCGGATCGGCCATCTCAGCCTCGGCCTCGGCCATAGATAGTGCTCGGCCATCTCAGCCTCGGCCTCGGTCATGAACAATGCTCGGCCTCGACCATGAACAGTGCTCGGCCACCTCAGCCTTGGCCATGAACAGTGCTCGACCAGCTTAACCTCGGCCTCGGTCATGAACATTGCTCAGCCTCGTTATGAACAGTGCCATGCAAGTGAACGGTGTCATGCAAGTGTTCACCCACGGCCTTCTCTGAAGCTCATCCAAGGGCATAAATAGTGCCATGCAAATAAACGGTGCCATGCAAGCACTTTATAATCAATGCTCTATAAGGGACAGCTGGCTTCAACTCCAAACTGCATCTTCTGCCCCAATGGCTGCACTTTGGGGCCCACATGCCTAACTTTATCAACGCTATCCGCGCAGGACTGCAAAAAAAGCGACATAGGAGACACGTCTGGCAAGCACCGTAACGATCGGCTATGCCCTGCAATAGCCTGTGACAGCTGTCCAAACCAAAATAGCACCTGCCAACCAGCTGCAGCCATCTACTCTGACGGGATACGGCCTGCAGCCTGACATATCACATGGAGGTAAGCTCCATTGTTCCTGCCATCAATTAATGTTCTAACAAGTAATTATGTCCAAAAACTAGTAGACTCTAAGCATCTATAAAATGGGTAAGAGGGACCCCTGACCAAGTAACTCCAAGAACGAACTCATTACACTCTAAACACTCATTCTTGCTCACAGAGAGCACGGCTCTAAGCCTCTCTCTTCTTCTTTCTTTCGAGCTTCCTCAGGCTCACGGCTGTGACCCAAAGCACTGACTTGAGCATCGGAGGGTCTCCGCCAGAATCTCCGGCTCCCGGGACTTGTTTGCAGGCCCACTAGCGCAAAAAGCTCGCCGAAGGATCCCGGGTAGGGGTGCAACTAGGGCCGGGTTCAATCCGAACCCGGCCTGTCGAACCCGATTTATAGCAGTGTTTAAACTCATGTTTGCCCAACCCGAACCCAAAAGACCCGGGTTTAACCCGGCCCGATTTGCAATTGACCCAGGTTAGGGTTGATCGCAACCCAAACCCGAGATAACCCGAACCTGAGGGTTACCCGAACAGGGGTAGCTTATCGGCACCAAATTTTTGGAAGCGTTGAAGGCGCCAATCGGGTCAAACGAGATGGCCAACTTGAGGGTGAGGAGGGCACGACCGTCGATCGCAGGCGAGAAAAAGGACAAATATAAAGGCGGACCATCCGCATAATTCGTTTCACTTTCCGCCTCCTCTTCTTTGTTTACGGCACCTCCACCTCTTCTTTGTTTTAGGTAAGACTTTTTTTTAATATAATGTTAAAGCCTCGAGTTCAGCTTATGCATTCGACAAGGGATTTTGTTTTCACGTCTTTGGGATTCATAATTCGATGTTTATTTACTTTGAAAAAAGTATTTTATTATTTTTTTTCTTATCAACCCGAATTTCAACCCGAAACTTAACACGAACCCAATTTTTAAAAATAGGGTTAGGGTTGAGGTTTTACAAATAGGGTTAGGGTTAGGATTGACATTTTATAAATAGGATTAGGGTTAGGGTTGAGGGAAACCCGAGTTTCATGAGCCCAAGTTGCACCCCTAATCCTAGGCTCGCTGGAGGAGGCGATCAAACGCTCGTGGACATTCGAGGACGGTGATTTGGCATCAACAAGATTGATTCCAATTTCTGAATCTAACTAAATCATGTTTCTTCGTGTATAAATTGGATTGGTTCTAATTGGTTGATACCAAATTGAGTCATAGGTTAACTCAAACCTTTTGTGACCCTAAGAAAAATTAATTATTAGATTTGAGATGTTTCGTAAGCCTACAAGATCTTGAGTTGCATTATTATTGCGAATAAACTACTTCAATTAACATCATGAGTAATATTTGAATTATATAAAATTATTTTTTTATTTATTTGGATATTAAATTTAAGAACCTTACTAGCATGCTTCTGATTGTATGCATGTGATGTCATAATTTATGAAAAGATGAAGGGTAAGATAGAACGGTATAAGAAGGTAAAGCCTCTATATGAGTCAGAATTAGAAGTCAGCTTCATAAAAATAACTTTATAGGTTCAATTATTTTGTTAGTGAGTTATACTTGTTAGCCTCGGTGCTATAAATCTCCCTTGTCATCGCCCTCAGCCAGCACAGTGTCTACAGATGCGTTCGCATCCTCAGCTTCAGAGAGGCTGAGCGTAGATGCACGCTTTTTCGGTGGCCTGGGCAGGATGGAGCACAAGTACTCCATCTCACCAGTAGGAGTCGAAAGAAGGATTGGATGCGGAGTTGGAAGGAGTGTTAGCAGGTGAGAACCTTCCGAAGGAGAGCAACATCGCCGAGGCAGGGAGCGACATCTTTCTTTTGTTTCTGCATGCATTTTTCTTCTATCTGCATTCGATAGATAGAGAGAGGATTCAGAGGTTCGAGAAGGAGGGAAATAATCACCATTAAAGATTATGAGCATGAATCTGTCACTCGATGAGATTGGAAAGAGAGAGAGAGTAAATTCCAGTTAATACTCAGGGTTTAAACGTGAAGTGTATTTAAATGCACATTATTTTATGCACTATCTGCTTTCGGGTTTACTGACACCTGAACTTTAGAACGTTACAATTACGCCACCCCATCTTAGCCGTATTTGCAACAAATTTTGTCTATAGTCTAAACGTAGCGGATTTGGATCAAATTGCAGAGGGATGATTTCGGATAAGTTTAGACATAAATTAATTTATTTTTTAATATATTTGTTTTTTTAATTTATTTATAAATCATCCCTCTAGAATTCGATCCAAATCCGCGGTCTTAATAATTGCGTTTAGACTATGGACAAAATTTGTTGCAAATACGGCTTAGATGGGGAGGCGTAATTGTAACGTTCTAAAGTTCAGGTGTCAATAAACTCGAAAGCAGACAGTGCATAAAATAATGAGCATTTAAACACACTTCACGTTTAAACCCTAAGCATTAACTGGAATTTACTCTCTCTCTCTCCAATCTCACCGAGTGACATATTCATGCTCGTAATCTTTAATGGCGATTATTTCCCTCCTTCTCGAACCTCCGAATCCTCTCTCTATATATCGAATGCAGATAGAAGAAAAATGCATGCAGAAACAAAAGAAAGATGTTGCTCCCTGCCTCGGCGATGTCGCTCTCCTTCGGGAGGTTCTCATCTGCTAACATTCCTTCCAACTTCACATCCAATCTCCTTCTCACTCCTACTGGTGAGATGGAGTACTTATGCTCCATCCTGCCCAAGCCACTGAAAAAGCGTGCATCGGCGCTCAGCCTCTCTGAAGCTGAGGATGCGAACGCGTTTGTGGATGCCGTGCTAGCTAAGGGCGCTGACAAGGGAGATTTAAAAATTAAAAATTAAATTATGGAAGAGAGTAATGAAAAATCGAATAAGAGCTAAAACTTTGGTGTCAAATAATCAATTTAGATTTATACCTAAAAGATCGACTATGAAAGCTATTTATTTATTAAGAAGATTGATGAAAAAGATATAGAAAAAAGGAAAAAGAAAACAAGACCTTCATATGGTCTTTATTGATTTAGAGAAAGCATATGATAGAGTGCCTAAAGAAATAATATGGTGGGTTTTAGAGAAAAATGAGTCACCAAAAGGTACATAGAATTGATAAAAGATATGTATAAAAGAGCAATAACTATTGTTCAAACAACAATAGGAGAAACTAGCGAGTTTTCTATTAATGTAGGTTTACATCAAGGATCTGCCTTAAGTCCGTATCTTTTTGTATTAGTTATGGATGAATTAACCAAACATATTCAAAATGATATCCCATGATGTATGTTATTTGTAGATGATATAGTGTTGGTTGATGAAACTAAATCTGAAGTAAATGCTAAGCTAGAGATTTGGATAGAGGCTTTAGAATATAAAGGTTTTAAGATTAGTAGAACTAAAACTGAATACATGAAATATAATTTTAGTGAGAGTAGAAATACAAATGAAGAAACAGTGAAGATTGTAAGCCAAGAGATATCAAGGAGTGAAAATTTTAGGTATTGGGGATCGATTATCCAACAAGAAGGTGAAATAGATAAAAATGTGAATCATAGAGTTAAAGTAGGATAAATTAAGTGAAGGAGTGCTTCACTAAACTCTCTATTACACTTCAATCTTTCTTGCTAATTCTTCATGGATCTCACCTCAAGCAAAAGATATAATTAACTACAACCAACATAAAACCAATGTATCTATTTCCATGACACTCAACTTCAAGACAACTTGCTTAAACCTTTGATGTCTTGATCTTCCCTAACCTTGATCTGTCACCCCAAAAAACTCTGCCTTAAGATTAAGTATTTTGCCTCCCTATGCTTGGCATTGGTGACACATCTCCGATCAGCTTCATATATAGGTTCCACTCATGCAAATTTTACTGCATCATCTTCCTAATTGGTTGCAGTTACTTTGTGATCTATATATTTGCCTATATGCCCTAATGATAAATGACATTACAAGAATGGTTCCATCCAAGATGCATAACTGTAATCGTGCATAAATTCCCAGTACCACTCATTATTAATTCCTTTGTAGGTCTTATTGGTGTTCCATCATATGGATTTCGTGTAAATCTTCCTGTCTCAAAGGGTGAAGATTAAAGAGTGCTTCCAGACAATGTTTCAAGTTCTCATTTAATCTAACATAGACATGGAAAATTTAATACTTTTATGAGTGAGATAATAATTTTGTTATAAGGCCAATGGAGAAGGCACAACCAAGTTGTCCAGTCACAAGCATCAAAAGCAAGTGATGGGTAGATATTTTTTTGAGCTTAGACAACAGGTAATCAACTTCATGTATCATAACATGAAACTTTACAGATAATGATTCCACAGAAAAAGGATGATAAAAATAATAAATTACATATATACAAGGAATAACTGACATCAAATTCACCTTAAGGCTCAGAAATTGGTGAAGCAGGATAGCCATTCAGAGATAGCATCATCTTCAGAACAGAACAGAGAAAGTGATCTAATTTTTTTGCTTGCTCAATGGTCATGCCCATACAAGACGGATAGATACTCCCAGCTCGGAGAGATCCTCATCCCCTACTTTCGCTGCCTTCAGAGCTTCCGAATCGGACGCTTCGTCGACGCCTACGTTGCCTTTGAGAAGGCCGCAAAGTACTCTCTCTCTCTCAAAGCCTGGCTACTGTTTTAAAGGCGAATTCCTTTGCTTTCGGACTATCTCCTTGATGGTGGAGTTTCAGTGCGTTTCTGCAGGAGTTTCGGAACTGGGAGACGGGGTGGGCGATGGAAGCGATGCACACTGTGGCTCTCGAGATACGGATTCTTGCCGAGAGGGTGCGTGCTTTGATCGTTTCCCACGTTTCTACTTGTGGGGTTACTTGACTTGATGGATTTTTGGGTTCTTTTGTTCTAGGCTGACAGAGAGCTGGCGTCGAGTGGGAAGAATCCGGAGAAACTGCAGGGAGCCGGCTCGTTTCTGATGAAAGTCTTTGGGGCTCTTGCGGTACGCGGTTCTGCGATCCCGTTTGTTTAGTTTCTTTATAAAATTTTTTGGATTGAGGTCGATATTTTGTTGCATCCAGCGAACTGACAGTATAATTATTGTCTCGTGGATAAAATTATTGCTTTTGCTAGCACAGTATTCAGTTGCATTATATGCGGTCCAATTACTTTGAACACATGTTAGGAACTGATAAGAAACTTTAGCTCTTTATTCTTTTGCATTAATTTCTGTGATACTTATTGGAGACCTCTTGATGATTTAGTTCCCTGCACATTTGTTACTAGAAAAGGTCACTTTGATTTAAAGCTCCGGTGATTTTTCAGAGGGAAACTTGTGCTTGCATGCATGGTCTTTATGCACGATCTGTACAACCTACATGTTATTTTGTGTTATTTAGAGAATTCATCTTGTTAATATCTTTCAAAAAGAACAACGTACAACTTTGTGCCCAGTTGCCCATGTATTCTTACTTTCTTGTTACATCCTTTTTACATCCCTGAAGAAGCCCCCCATACATAGATCAGGGAGGAAATTTGCTAACTCTCTCTTTATGGGATCGATTCAACCCACTCAAAACCTTTTTAAGATCTGCCGCAACAAGAGAGCTCCCAGTAGATGATTCTTTCATCCGTGCCTCTTTCAGAACTTTGCGCAACAACCATGCTCCATGTTTCAGGTATTTCACATGACATACGCTAGTTCAAAGGGGAAATATCATGATTTCAGAATAGTGATTGATATGTTGGTTGGCCAGCAAATACATCGTATTTGATCAAAATGAACTTTAATCTTCCTAAGGAAGAGAGACAATAATTGGACATAAAATGATTGCATTGTCTCATTGAGATGATGAGTGGGCTTGGGGAGAACAAAGAGAATACCTAGTCAGTGTCGCTGTGATCTGGTTTAGCAAACCTCATAGAGATCCAAAGTGTTGGGCAAATTATTTTGGTTTGGTCATGGCAATACAAATGACTAGTCTTTACATCATAACTTTGGTGATTTTACCATGGCAACTTTTTAATTGGTAGGTTTCCTTTGGAGTTAGCATGAACACATATTCCATTTGCTCTTATTCTTCACTTCTGAGGCCTAAATCTTAATTGGTAGGATTAAGATTTCACCTAGACACTTCTGCTTCCTCACAGATATCTGACCCTCAGAAAATTACTACCCTACCAAAGAACGACTGAATTTTTGCATGCCTAGATCTGAAATCATCATATTCTTATTACTATTATTTTTTAAACTACAAACAGGAATGGAACAGTTATGTTGGTGATGATCCACTTCTGTCTGAAAAAAAAAAAAAAAAGCCAACCTAAGAATTGAAAGAGGGGAGGGGGGGGGGGGAGGGGAGGGCTCGATGGGGGTAGGGATCATCAATTGAGAGCAGAAATAATTTCCTTCCATTAAAGTAAGAAAGAAGAAAGATTTCAACCCTTATTTCTCAGAGCTAAACAAATGTTAGCTCAACAAATGTATCCTGCAATTGGCTTATTCTCTTGACTGACGTCATCATACGTTTAGCATTTTAGTTAAATAGCCCTTTTATTATATTTGCCCTCCTGAACACTCATGTTAATAATGTAATCTCACGTGATTCTTTACTTTTTAATTTAATTCTTCTTGGTTGCTTTTGAGGATGGATGCATGCATACATTGATTTGATTGCATTCTTTGTTCCTTTAGTTATGATCATCAAATTTCAACTTTTTTTAATCTTTGGCCTTCATGAGCTTCTATCTGTTCTTTATTTGATCTTTACGTTCCTTTACTTGGTGGGCCTTCATTTTTTCAGGGTAAAGGCCCCAAACGTATTGGTGCTTTATATGTGACTTGTCAGTTATTCAAAATATACTTCAAGGTTGTTTCTTATCTGTACTGTGCTTTTTGTTTCAGTCCTTATTCTGATTCTGTTTTTCTGGGACATTGTTTGTGGGTGCATGTGCATGCACATGTCTATAATTTCCATGCTAAAGTTTGAAAGTCAAAATTTTGCAGCTTGGTACGGTGCATCTTTGTCGCAGTGTCATAAGAAGTATTGAAACTGCTCGAATATTTGATTTTGAGGAGTTTCCAGCTAGAGACAAGGTCAAATATAGTTATTTTATATATTGCGCTCATAAATTTAGTGCGGAAGTTCATTCTGTTTGTTTGCTTTTGACTTGAAATTGTTGCTCTCATAACTCAATCCACTTTTATCTCAATACCTCAACAGGTCACCTACATGTATTATACAGGCCGCTTGGAAGTTTTTAATGAAAATTTTCTTGCTGTAAGTAAATTTTAAAATTTAACTCTTTTCTCTTTTATTAACATTTCATGTCCTCTATTACTTTTCAGACCAAAATCGTAGAATACCATTTAAGCTGAATGATATATTTGTTTTAGCCCCTAAATCAAAATGCATGTATGATATTTAAACTAAAGCGACATTTCTAGCTGTTTAGTACGCTTATTCTAGTCTCTAGCATGTGTAATGCACATGAGAGGAAGCATGTATGGCTCCAATAATGGTGGGTGAAGCGTGTATAGCAATGTCTATTGCATGTGAGAGAAGATAGTGCTGTAATTACTAGAGATATATCCCCAAAAGCAGAAACAATGGGACATCCCAATGGTTCATGTCGAAAGGGATGGTGGAACCAGTTGTCTTTGTCTATAGTTTTGTTAAAGATTAGGCTATATCTAGATTTTGTCACGAATACTATCTTTGGAATTAATTATTCTGCAGATCAAGTGTTTAAAATATGACAGAATTTTTTCCCCTCTTTTTCTGATAGGACAGGCTGATCAGAAACTAATGTATGCCCTAATGCAATGCAACCCTCGGAGCAAAGCTAACAAAAGGTATATCTATCATAGCAGGTGCACATATTCTGTGCCATCTGCCATTTGTCTTCATTGAAGTAATGATATCTTCTTTCATCAAGCACATCTCTAAGTAGCATGACTGTGTAGGAATAAGCTTTAATACCTACATTTATTTTGTTAAATACATAAACTAATTTCTCTAATTTTCTGGAAACAGGATGATTCTGAAGTATCTCATTCCTGTAAAGCTTTCAATAGGCATCTTGCCTAAAAATTGGCTTCTTGAGAAGTATAATCTGGTCGAGGTATGATCTTTAATTCTCCAATTTTTCCCCTTCTATTTTATCGAATGAAGTATCTGGTTATTTGGAGAAGACTTTGAATCTTGAAAGCTTGAAATGCCCTTTTTTTTCTTCATCTATCACATTTTAGATATGTTTGAAGAAGACTTAAATCATGCTAAATACCTTTTCTATTTTCTTTTTAAGACTAATGTTTCAAAGGTAGGCTCTTTCTTTTATCTAGTGGGAAATCCCACTCTAAAAAAAAAAATTCCAAAAATGATTTTATAGATGCTTGTGTTCTTTCCAAACTTGTATCATTTATTTTCCACCTTAATTGTTTGATTTAATCTAATGAATTGGTATAGCATCACTTGAAGGCATCAAGCTAGATAGCAACAGATGGGGCTTTCTTATTCTTGTTAGAGTAACATAGGAAATGATAATGAACTAAAGCAGTGATGATATAGTGAAGTTTCTTTGTGATTGAATGCAAATTAAAATCTTAACGGTGTTACTGAAAATGGCGAAATATTCTATAATACAATGATTTTGAGTTAATAAAGAATCCAGATTTATTTGTGATAGGTTGAGGCATATGTCAAGAAGCTTACCAGATGTAATGAGCCAAGTTGAACTTTCACTGCCTGAAACTGCTCAAGTTTTGGTAGTTTTAGTCAATTTTGATCCAGTGTCAGGCCAATTCCGCTGGTTTCAGATAAAAACTGTTCTTTTTGGCCAAAACCTAGTAAAGCTAATAGCCTTTTATACAAACATATGGAGACAGCTTGCTCATGGATGATATATTGATTCCCTAGGATGCCTTTTGCAAGATTAAACTGAAAATGATTGCCAGGCCTGCCTGGACTGCGCAACTGTAACAACACCTTGCTGCCAGTTAAATTGTAACCATGCAGCCATTCTTCCATTACATTTTCCCAGACTTCGTCCGGATAACCATGCCCAATCTACCTGGGGGGACCCGGAAGAGGTCTATTTGTGAGTCTTCTCTTGGTAGATCATTACCTTTAGTTGGTGACTATATGGGCAGCCCTGTCTTGGCTTGACTCTGAGACTGTTGCCTGTCCAAGAGGTAGCAAACTGCTTGAGCAGTCTTGGGTCAGTTAACTGGCTTACTTTGGTGCTTGATTCTATTCAGAGTTATGGTTGCATAATAGTCTACTGAATTTTACAAATGACTTTCAGGGGTCCTGGTACTCGGCATTTGCCAGTTTGGATTTTGTTAACAAGTTTGTCTTGAGAGTAATATTTTCTGGCATTTACATTTTTACTTTAATTTCCTTTCAAATGAATGTTTTGAACTTCATTTTAGTTGTATACAAGGTGCACTTTGGTTATAACTTATACAAGGACTCACAAATAAGAATTTCACCAATCCTTGCTTATTCAGTTGTTGGTAGGACTTGATGCGCGATGATTTGTGCGCATGCACCTCCCATAAATGGGCCGCTCAAGTTAAATCCTCTTGAGTTTTCATTTCCATCCACCTTCAAAACATATGCATTTATGTTAGTCTGTACAAGTTTGATGGTGTCAGCATTTGTCTAGGTTCTGGAATATTTTTTTCTTTTGAGGAGCAGGTTTACAGCCTTGCTGACATCTAATCTGCAGGATGTCCATTTGGTGGTTAGTGCTTTTGTGTTTTTTTCTCAGTTTTGTATGGTTTTTTTAGTACAGTTATGGTGGTTTCCTGTATTTTATTTTATTTTTGTCTGGATGGCAACTGTTTTTGTGTCATCAAATCGTTTGTTTGGCTAGACGAGGGTGTTCTGCCTACATGATTGCTAGGAGAGTGAAAAATGGATGAGAATCACAAATGTACGTAAAGTTTTTTCCCCCCCAAAAAAGCTGAATTTAAAAATGATCGTGTTTAACAGAAAACTGCATGTCTTCATGTATAAGAAAGAGCCTAAACAAACCATGTTGCTGTGGATTATTGAAGGGGGTATTCATTCTAAATGAGTTTAAAGGTTCCTACTTGGCTGCCAGGAAGGCATGAGCTCTCTGCATGGCAGAGGATGATGTTTGTAGTTGAGATTTGTTCTTTCAAATTCCTAATTTGACCTTCAGTATTATAAGTTTTGCTATTTTCATAAGGTTTTAGATCTTTAGGGGTGATTTTTTTACCTTTTCAGTATACAGATGTTGTAAATGCACTTAAGAGGGGAGATCTCAGACTACTTAGACGAGCCTTGCAGGAGCATGAGGATCGGTATGTTTTACTCATCAATACACATAATTCATCGTTAAAGATTTCCATTTCTAATACTTTTGGACCATTAGATTCTTGAGATCCGGTGTTTACCTTGTTTTGGAGAAGCTAGAGCTTCAAGTTTATCAAAGATTGGTTAAAAAGATGTAAGTTTTATCAGTCATTACTAGGGCTGAAAACGGATCGGATAAACTCCGACCGTATCCGTATTTGTATTCGAATTATATTAAATTCGGATAGTTATTTTACAGTTTAATCGGATTCGGATACGGATTCGGATATTTAATCCAAAAAATAATCGGATACGGATACGGATACGAATTTATATACATATTTAAATACGGATACGGATATCCGTTTTATTATAACTGGAGGGATAAAATTTTGGTTTTTTTATTTTCAAAGCAAAGCCCGCCGGCCCGGACGCCGGGACGGCCCAAGCCAAAGCAAATTTTGAACTTAAAAAAATAACATCACATGTTCACAACGCCCGGAAAGCATGCATGATCGACACGTCTGTACGGATCGGACAACTCCTCTGAGCCCGCTCCCAGCTCCCTACATCACTTCGGGCCTTCGGCTTCGGCGCTTCCTCAGGACAGTTCTTCGCTCGCTGCTTTCTTCCAAATTTTCAATCTTCTGTTCACTGTTCTTCGTGACTTCGTCTCATCTTCCACTCCACAGTCGACATCTAAACTTCCTGGGAGGCAGCAGCGAAGGAGACGTGGAGGCAGCAGTGAAGCAGACGGAGTCGGGAGTTCTTTCTAACTTTCTTCCAATCTTCCGTTCTTAGAAGCAGCAGCGAAGGAGACGGAGTTCTTTCTTCCAATCTTCCGTTCTTCGTCTTCCACTCCACCGTCCACATCCAGACTTCCTGGGGGCTGGGACCGATCCGCGGAGGTGGCAGCGAAGGAGACGTGGAGGTGGCAGCGAACGATCCGTGGAAGCAGCAGCGAAGGAGATGGAGTTCTTTCTTCCAATCTTCCGTTCTTCATCTTCCACTCCACCGTCCACATCCCGACTTCCTGGGGGCTGGGAGCGATCCACGGAGGTGGCAGCGAAGGAGACGTGGAGGTGGCAGCGAACGATCCGTGGAAGCAGCAGCGAAGGAGACGGAGTTCTTTCTTCCAATCTTCCGTTCTTCGTCTTCCACTCCACCGTCCACATCCCGACTTCCTGGGGGCTGGGAGCGATCCACGGAGGTGGCAGCGAAGGAGACGGACTAGACGGTCGAGGAGGAGCTGTCACGAAGCATTCTTCCCCTAATTTTCGCCGCATCAGCCAACAGGTCACAGGTAAGCTTCCTTGAACCTTGATCGTTCCCAGTTCCCACATTCCCAATTCCAGAGAGAGAGAGGAAGGGAGGGAGAGAGACTCAGAGAGGGAGAGAGTGGCAGAGGAATCAAAGCTTTCTTCTTCCTCGATTGTTCCCCTGTTTCACCGGAGGAATCGAAGCTTTTTCTTCCTCGATTGTTCCCCTGTTTCAGGTGAAACAGGGGAGCAACGCTGCAACAGCCAACGGCCCAACAGCGCTCCCTTCTTCTTCGTCAGTTCGTCTTCTTCTTCTTCGATAGAGAGAGGTATGAGAACTGGAACCATCCTCTTAAAAGGTATTAGCTTTTGGTATGAGAACTGGCACCGATTGTATTAGCTTTTGGTTTGAAGCTTTCTGCTTTCTTATTGTTATTGGTATTCTTATTTCTTAACGAGTTAACGTGCATATAAGCAGCTTCCAGAATTGAACTACAAAGGCAGGCCTTAGAAAGAGATAGAGGAAGTTGATTTGCTCTGATATCCACTCATCTGATACGGTAAGATCAGTTAATTCACTTGAGACTTTCCGTTTAAGTTGGTGTGATTGCTTGATGCATTTGTTAGCTTTACGTAGGTAAGTAATCCACTTGCTTCTGGTAAGTAATCTTAGTCTTTAACCTACGCTAAAAGCTTCTATCATTTGGAATTTGTAAACTAATCCACTTGCTTCCAATGGCACGTTTGGTGGGAGAAAGAGCAGAAAGAAACCAAGTTAGCTTGAGTGCCAGTGGTCACTGAACTCTTATAGGGTGTTGGAAAAGTGTTTGGTCACTGAGCTCTTTGATGAAAGAGATTGGGAATGTGTTTGGTTCATAATATGGGATTGTTAATCCAATTTCCTGGGATTAGATCGAAAATTGAAGGGAAGGGATGAGTTTATTAATTTTGAATTTATAACTTTGAAATATCAATAAAATGATAGAATCATGCCATTTGAATCCAATTCTTACTCTTTAAACTTCTCTTTTATTATGGATCTCAGTGTGTATGAGATTTATTTTAAGCATAAATTTGTGTGATTCTATCATTTTGTGATATATCATTTGTGTATTATGGATCTTAGTGTGTATGAGATTTTTTTTTTGTGATGGAATTCTCATTGACTTGTGTGATCATGGATTTTCTTATTATATATTTTATTTTTTATTTTGAATGCAGTTGTTATATATCATGTCTTCTAGTGGAACCATTGAAGATGCAAATAGCAAATCAGTTGAGCCTACAAATCAAACAGAGAGGAAAAGACAAAAGAAAAAGCTAACATCTAAAATTTGGGATGATTTTACAAAGTATGAATTAGAAAAGGAAGTTGATGGAAAAATTTTTAAAACAGAAGAAGCAAGATGTAATCACTGCAAAAGAATATTTAATGGAGCTAGTAGGTTGGGGACAACACATTTGAAAAATCATCTTGATAAGTGCCATTCATTTTTGAAGAATACTAATGTCAAAGGCCAACTAATGTTACAAACATCATTGCAAAAAGAGGATGGCACTTGTTCTTTGAGTACCTATACATATGATGGAGATGTTAGTCGTAAGAAGCTTATACGGATGTTTGTTATGCATGAATACCCATTTGCTATGGTTGAGCATGAAGGATTTATTGATTTTGTTAAGTCTTTAAGACCATCTTTTGAATTAAAGAGCCGCATAACCCTTAGAAAAGGGATTATGGAAACATATTTAGAGGAAAAGAAAAAAGTTTATGATATGTTTGGTCTACTTTCATGTCGGATAAGTGCAACTATGGATTTATGGACTTCTAGACAAAACAAGTCTTATTTATGTGTGACAGCACATTTCATTGATGATGATTGGAATTTGAAAAAGAAAATAATTAATTTTATGCATATGGGAGGAAGACATACTGGAGTCAATTTGTGTAATACATTTATCAAAAATATGATTGATTGGAACATTGATCGTAAGTTATTTGTATTAACATTGGATAATGATCGTGCCAATGATGTGTGTGTCAGAGAAATCGTGGATAGGCTTCAAGGAACACTTGTATGTAATGGCCAGTTCTTTCATGTGAGATGTGCTGCACATATTATTAATTTAGTTGTGCAGGATGGACTAAAAAAAATTAATATGGCAATTGAAAATATCAGAGAAATGGTGAAGATTGTTCGAAGCTCTCCACTACAGTTAGAGGAGTTTGAAAAGAGGGCTAAAGAATGTAATTTGGATACACGTAGAGGTTTGTCAATTGATGTCCCAACACGGTGGAACTCTACGTACATGATGCTAAGGGATGCTTGTTATTATAAAGAGGCTTTTAAAAGATTGCAGTGTCTTGATCCATACAAATATGATATGTGCCCAACAAATGATAATTGGATAGAGGTAAAAACATTTTGTCAAGCTTTGAAAAACTTCTATAACATCACCGAGCTCCTTTCAGGCACATTATATCCAACTGCAAATCTCTTTTTTCAAGAATTTTATGAAATTCAATTGCAAATTATTGAATGGTGCACAAATCCTAAGGATCAACTTTTTCTCTTTATGGCATTATCAATGAAGGAGAAGTTTGACAAATATTGGCAACAATCTAATCTCATGCTAGCAGTGGGTTCATTCTTAGATCCTCGTTACAAAATGAAGATGGTAGAATTTTATTACTCACAGATTTACTCTTTAAATGGAGAAAAAGAGGTCAGTGATGTTCAAAATGTTATTCGAAACCTTTATAGTGAGTATGAAAAAAAATTTCCTTCATTTTCTATTCCAATTACTCATGATATTGGTTCATCGAGAGATAGCGGATATATTTCTGATGAGTTTGATGAGATGGAAGGAAGAAAAAAAAGTTTGCACAATTTATGAAGAAGAATGCACAACAACAACAAATTAGAACAGATTTGGATATATATATGGAGGAATCTATTTGGCCATGGGTTGAAGGTGATGCTTTTGATATTTTAGGCTGGTGGAAATCTAATGGTCCAAAGTATCCTATCTTATCTCGGATTGCAAGAGATATTTTGGCAATTCCAGTATCTACTGTAGCTTCAGAATCAGCATTTAGTACAGGTGGACGAGTGATAGATGCATTTCGAAGTTCATTAGATCCTGATATTGTTGAAGCTGTGATTTGTCTTCAAGATTGGCTGAGATCTGAGAAAAAAGGTAACTTATTACATTTTATACAATATTTTTATTAGATTTAACTTATTTATAATATTTTACTATTTTTTAAAATTTCGTTTCAGGTCATATTCCTTCCATTGTTCATGATCTCAATTCTCCTGCTATGTTGGATAAGGTAAATGCAAATGATGTGTAGTTTTTAAAAAATAAGTTTTATTTTTATTTATATATATTGAACTTTTGTACTAATAATATTCTTAACATGTTTTATTTCAGGATGATTAGAGCATTGAAGATTGTCATATGATGTTATTCAATGATTTTTGAACTTTTTACTTAATAGTTTATGAAATACTTCTTATGACATTTGAGTTTATGAGATGCATTTAAGATTTATCGTCAACAAATCCTATTAAATATTTTGCCTTGTTTATTTCATTCCAAATATTTTGTGCTTGTGTGGGCTGTGATAATATTTTGAGCCTATTCAATTTAATTTGGCAATGATGATAGGGACTTCCAATTTGTTTTGACGCTCAATGTGTGGGCTGTGAAATCATGACTTGGAGGGCATTTCTAAATGCAACCGTTGTGATTTGTGAAGCATATGTTTGACACTGAAATCATGACTTGGAGGGCATTTCTAAATGCAACCGTTGTGATTTGTGAAGCATATGTTTGACACTCTATCTGAGCCAAGGGCCATGATGTTAGGCAGATTCATAGCATTTCCTGACTCGGATGCATGCAAATTGTAACCATCAGGAAATAACAGCTGATAATGTCTTTCTGAGCCAACTCAAACTATGTCCCTATATCTGATAAGTTACTAGCGTCCTGGAGGATATTTATTCATTTCCTTGATCAGGTCTGTGATATATTTTCAAGAATCATACGTCTTTGATCAGGTATGTGATATATTTTCAAAAATCATACTTCGTGGATGCTTGGCAAATTACTTATTTTAAGCCTAGCCCCTTGATATGATCATTTATATATTATAAAACTTGACCTTTGTCCTATGTTTTGTTCCTTTGTGTTCTTCAGGTTGGTAATTGTTTGGGCACTTTGATCAAAACATTCAAGGCTTCTTTCCTGCCATTCTTTGGTGAACTTGCTATGTACATAACACCAATGTTGGTAAGTCCTAGAAACATGCTACTTGTATTTCTTAGTAGTACTCAAGAAAATATGCTTGACATTTTGCTTTTCCTGTTGTATTTATGCATTTTTTTTGTATTAGTGAACTGCAAATTCTTATATATGTCTACATTTCCATGAAAATTCTTGTCTCAATGCTTAATAATTTCCATCTCAAATATTTTAGGTCCTGTTACACTGTTGCTTAGTTGGATTTGTTGTGGATTTCAACTTCTTTCAAATTTCTTAAGAGAATATTTATGTAGCCATATTCTTATTGCCTATGTTTTGTTCTTGTGGTAGACAGTAGGGAGTTTAGTGGCTTCTTTAGTATTCCTCTATTTATTAACTCTTTCACAACTATTCATCATATTACCATCATGAGATCATAGAAATTTTTATCTTCATATCCGTCCGTATCCATATATAACAAATATGGATATGCTTGATATCCGATTCATATATGTATCCGTATATAATAAATATGGATATGCTGAATATCCAATTCGTATCCGTATCCGTATATAATAAATATGGATATGCTGGATATCCGATTCGTATCCGTATCCGTATATAATAAATATGGATATACTTGATATCCGATTCGTATCCGTATCCGTTTAGAATAAATATGGATATGAATTTTAATATCCGTTTAGTATTCGTATCCGTATTCGTATCCGTTAAAAAATATGGATACAAATACGGATATACTACTATCCGATCCGTATCCGATCCGTTTTCAGCCCTATTACCAAATAGCCAAGTTTTCCACCAGTCTCGTTCAAATCTCAAGGAATACTAGCTTATGATTTCTTTCACCAGTTATATCATTCAAAAACAGAAGGACCCTAGCAAAGCGCATCAAGTGAAGTTGGAAGTAATAGTAAAAGCATTGAAATGGCTTGAAATGGACATGGATATCGATGAGGTAATTTGTTGATTGCAATGTCTGCCTTAATCTTTTTTCCTCTCTTAAGATGATCTATTTGCTTGCTTCGTTCGCTATTTCAGGTGGAGTGTATAATGGCCATTCTTATTTATAAGAATCTAATTAAAGGTTACTTTGCTCACAAAAGCAAAGTTGTTGTCCTCAGCAAACAAGATCCCTTTCCCAGGTTGAACGGCAAACCTGTCAATCCATAGGTGATCGATCATTCATCTTAGTTTTCAATTTTTTGGGGGGAATAAAATAGCTGTACTTGATTGGAACAGTAACAAATTTTCATCCCTTTTCTGTTATTTTTTAAAATGAAACGTAAACAATTTATACTAAATATAATGCCAGGAGTTGAACCGCCAAAGGTTTCTTGCGCCGGTCCGGGTATCTATGATCTTGGGACTGCTGAGGTCCTTTTGAAAACTTTCATGGGATTTCTCGCGCCGACCTGGGAGTTTAACTCGGGGCCACCGAGAACACAACACTTGAACCATCGGAGGTGTTGACCCAATTGATGATTTTGATGATTAACAAAACTATCTGAGTATAACTCTTGAAGGCTCTGATGATTTTGATTTAGTGTTTCAGATTATAAGACTATTGAATGATCAAAATCAGGAGTTACATAGTGTTCTGGATCGAATCTAATGTCTAGGTAAGAATTGCAGACATTAGAGTCGACTCCGAGAATCACATAGCTGACTCCGGAACTGGCACGGACGTTAGAGTCGACTCCGAGACGGTTAGAGTCGACTCTCACAGAAGAAGCAGAAAGTCGATTTTTCTGGCCCCAACCTAGAGTCGACTCCGGGTAAGTTAGAGTCGACTCCGGAAAAGTTTCTTGTCAACCCAGAAAAGCCAGAGACGACTCCAGAAATACCGTTCTGAGATGCCTCGAGCTAGAGCCGACTCCAAAAAAGTTAGCCTTGTCGTAAGCTAATCTGTGGGCTTGTCGCACATTTGCTGCATCGAAGTTCGCACACTTGCTGCATTGTACTTCTATTTAGCAAGTCTTTTTCATGAACCAAATCACGAAGGAAACCATTCTCAATGACTTCAGGAGCGCGTGAGTGCGTAACCAGCAGACCATCTCCCCTTGACACGACTGAAGTTATGTAGCCCGGCTGAATAAATCGTTCACAAACTGTCAAAAAATAAAACAAATTTATCATCTCGTATATGCTAGTTATTCAGGAACGTAGGATAAGTCTGTAACAACTAAAAGCTTGAGGATTAAAATAAAATAAATTTTGAGTAAAATGATCATTTTCACCTAACCTAAAGCATCGGCAAAGCTAAGGGTGAACCAAACTAAGTTCGCATTGCTCATAAGTGGGCGTGCACCATGTCATTTTTTTTTCTCAGACACTCATCTATCCATCACCTTCTTTCAGGTGGGTTATATGCATGAAATTCCCACCAACCGGAAACCAAAATGAGTCTGGATGACGGAGGAGCTCCTGGATCTCCCCTGATTACAAGACGTTTATGCTCCTAAATATAGTTGGAAAATTCCGTTTTCATTCAAAAATTAGCCATGTTGAGATGGTAAAAAAGCTAAAAAAGCCAGTGTGAATAACTAAATTGTGGTCTTCATAATGCCAATGCAGATGATATGACGCTGGCTAATATGGATTCTCTGGTACAATTGCGCCAACTCTGATTAAAACAGTGATAGAACTATAGATGGTGAGCTTCATCACTCATCATCCAGTACGGGACTTGGCTACAGGAGATAGGTTCCTTCAAGTAATCAGCATAAATTTAGGGAACCGCTTGCCAAGCAGGGTTTATAATAATCATGAAATGTGGTCCTGTTCGTTCTGGTATTCTATAATCTTCCAAAAAGATAGTGTAATGTTTATAACTGTTCAAATATTGGACTACATACTGGTAGCCAAGTTTAATAGTCATGCATAGGCCCAACCCAGCTACCTACCCTAGTACGTTTATTAACGGTCCAATCCCACACGCCTGCCACCAGGCCAACCTTGCTGTCATTTGTTTCCAGATAATTAAATCCATCGGCTCGAGCTAAGTCTGGTTGGTTGGTCTTTTATTTTTAAAAAAAAATTTCGTGTCCAGTTTGATTCTTCGATCGGACTTAATTCTTTTGTTCAGGTCCATCCGACGGGCTTATCTAGCGTCAAAATGCGTAAAAATTTTGAGCTGGGTTGCGATCCGTAATCAGCTCTGGTTTTGTCCTCTACTTCTTGACAAAGGCGATAGAGAGGCGGAGTGAATGCCGGAATGGATGTCTTTAATTTTTGTTCCTAACGGTGCGTGATGGGTTGAACTTGAATATTCTCTCCTAAGACCAGCAGCTCTAACCAAAGTCATAATTGGCCTAGAGGAGGCCTGGCTTGATTTTCAAACAAATGAAGGAATTTAGGTCGAAGTTCAACTCAAAAACACAACTCACTAGCAACCTTGGTTACTACAATTCTACAAGCATTGAGGATATTTAGGGGGTAAAATTTTCTTGAAAGATTTGCAAACAAAAGCTTTATACAAATGTAATGTTTCAAATTAACCTATTGATCAATTAATCTATTAATAAATCAAAACCAGATGTTTTAAAAACTCGAGTGACAGTTAATTAATAATAATTGAACTTGAGTTATAAATATATAATATATTTATTTTTTATTCAATGTGAAGTTATTTTAAGATATTATAATCTTTTTTTTTTATAACTAAACAAAATCTATTTTGAATCACATTGTTAATATTACAAAGGTGGCTCTACTTTATGATAAAAATTTATCATCGTTTTATGAATAATCTTTTTTTATGCACATTAATTTTCACACATTCGATTTGAAAAGTTTTAAGCTAATTTATTGATCCAATTAATTTATTAGTGATCAAAATTATGTAGCTAAAAATTTTAAATAAAAATTAATTGATAATAGATAAATTTAAATTATAAATATAAATATTTTTTATTTAATATAAATTATTTTAAAAATACTATAAATTTTTTTAAAAAAAATTGAAAGTAATCGAACAACGTGCTTTTTTTTTTTTTTTTTTTTAAGCTCCAAAAAGGAAAAAAGGGGAAGAGAACAAAAGGTGAAGAGAGAGAGAGAGAGAGAGAGAGATGTGCTTTTCTTTGAAGCCCAAAAGAGGAAAAGAAGGGGAAGAGAATAAAAGGTGAAGAGAGAGGAAGAGCGAGAGATATGTGCTTTTTTTTTTTTTAAGTTTAAAAGAGGAAAAGAAGGGGGAGAGAACAAAACTACAAAAGGTTAAGAGAGAGAGAGAGAGAGAGAGAGAGAGAGATGTATTGGCGGTGATTTAAAGCAATGTGTGCAAGGTATTTTTGTCCACATAAATGAAACACATTTAATGCCGAAAAAAATAAAAATTGCTTTGGATACTGCTTCAGATTCTTCATACGAAGTCATATCTATTTATAGAAGGAAGGACGGACAATGCTAGCGGACAAACATCCAATACAAATACTCGCTGGTACCACCCTGTGTTTGGTTGGAAAGCATTTGAACATCTGTGATCGCTAAATATGATGACACCGACAAAGGATGCAGCATCCGCTGGGGGTTTTCTTTGGACCAGGAGGCAGGTCCCAGGCCTCATGACCACCGCTTCAAAATGAGGCCCCCTCGGTCTTCCAAAAAGGATTGCGTCTCGCGCTCTACTTTTTAATAAAGCTGCTGGGGGAGCTGAAGAGAGTGGATATCTTTAATTTTTATTCTTAAAACTACTTGATTAGTAGAATTTGAACATTGTCTGCTGAACATTGATTCACCTCAAGTATCCCATTTGCTCTTTGTGAAACATATCACCGATTTCTATAATTCCCACCATCCTGCAACTGATGCTCTCTTCCTCTGTTATGGTGGTTCAATTGTTGAATTGAGTTTCTTAAAATCATAGAGTACTTTGCTTTCAATCATCAAATGCAGTATTCTCCTCTGCTGCGGCTAGATGCATGAAAACACCGTAGTAGCTTCAGCCGGCAGCTCACCTAATTAATCTCAAGAATCTTTTAATTGATATTATATAGTTACTTCGTAGTTTTTTTTTAATGCTTCAAGTTTATCTACAAGTCCAATTAACTTTATTGACAGGCTAAAATTATTAGCCCAAAAGTTAGCAAATGAATTTGAGTTATAAGTACATAACTCTCGCTAGCTAAAATTTACCTCTGAATTGGATTATTGGTATACAAAGATGATTATACCCTCTGTTGACGCCAAATCATCATCCTCGAACGCAAGCGTCCGGTCACCTCCTCCAGCGAGCTCGGGATCCTTCGACGAGCTTCTTGCGCCTAGAAGCCTGCAAAAAGTCCCGAGATTGGATATTCCGACGGAAATTCTCTGGCGCTCAAGTCAGTTCTCTGGGCAACAGCCGTGAGTTTGAGGAAGCTCGAAAGAGAGAAAAAAAAGGCTTAGATCCTGTGAGCAAGAATGAGCATTTAAGAGTGTGGTGAGTTGAGCTATCTGATCGGAGGTCCCTCTTACCCTTTTTATTGGTGCTTAGAGCCTGACAGTCTTGGGGCATGATTACACTTCAGAGTATTTATTGATGGCAGCAACAGTGGAGCTTATCTCCATGTGATATGTCAGGCTGCAGGCCGTGTCCCGTCAGAGTAGGTGGCTACAGCTGGTTGGCAAGTACTGCTCGGCTTGGACAGTTGTTGCTGCAGGCGTGGCTGACGTTACGGCGTTTGCCAGACGTGTCCCCTACATCACCTTTTTGCGGTCCTATGTGGACAGTGATGGGCGATAAAGTCAGGCACGTGGGCCCCAAAGTGTAGCCGCTGAGGCAAAGATGAAGTTTGAAGTTGAAGCCAGCTCTATCCCTCGTAGAGCATTACTATAAAGTACGTGCATGGCACTATTTACGCCCTTGGATGAGCTCCAAAGAAGGCCATGGGTGAACACTTGTATGGCACTGTTCATGGCCGAGGGGAAGAGGCCGAGGTGGTGCCTTCCCGAGGCTAAGGGGGTGTGATGCCAAGGCTGAGGGGGTGTTTTTCCGAGGCAGAGGGGCTGTCATGCCGAGGCCGAAGGGCCGTCTTCTCGAGGCCGACTCCAGAAATGACTGGTCCAACCCTAGTGAGATTACCGTTGCCCATGGGGCTTATTGGCCCCATCAGATGCCCCCATACTTCTGAGTTTGTGCGACCGCATGCCTTGTATCCGCCAAGCGAAAGGAGTGTAGGAATTGTAATATCTTTCTTTTGCACTTGTCTCTGCATGCCAGCTTTGGATAGTTTTCATCTGCCTTGTCTGAACTTGTGACCACATTTGCATGCTCACTTGTGCTTTTGTCTGCTTAAAGACTTTAAACAATGTTGGAGGTAAGTTGATTACCGTTTGTCTAGCCAGAGGGCAGCCGACAATCCTCTCCGACGTAGAGTTTGAAAGTGGATGCTCGTCAACTGAGTTAGGGAGTTGGCCTCTCCCAACTGTGAGTTGTCTTTGGGTCTTCTACTTTTGGATGGCTGAAAGTGCCCAGTAATATGTTGCAAATATATAATTTAGATAAAGGTCTTACCCGATTAGCCATTATCCGTTGAGGTAGATTTAGAGCGTTGAGGCTAAAGTGAAGCCGTTGAGGCTGTATAAAGCTGCTGAAATTGTAATGAGGCCACAGAGCCAAAGGAATGAAGCTGCTGAGGCTGTAGTAAAGCTGCTGGGGCAGATATGAGGCCGCTGGGGCTAGATGACACCTTGAGGTTATAATGAGGCCATGAAGACAGAGGAACAGAACCGCTGAGGCTGTAATAAAACTGCCTCGAGGGTTTTGCGACCGCCCGAGTGGTGATCCGAGAGTTGCTAAGTCGTCGGGTTCCTTTTAACCCCGGAGGGTGATCTGAGGATGCGTGGATCAGGCTCAGGTGTCTTTTAACCCCAAAGATGACTGAGGGTGCGTGGACCAACTCAGGTGCCTTTTAACCTCGGAGGGTGACCTGAGGAGCGTGGACCAAACTCAGGTGCTTTTAACCCCGGAGGGTGACCTGAGAGTTGAGAGTCGTTAGGTACCTTTTAACCCCGAAGGGTGACCTAAGAATTGAGAGTCAGCAGGTGCCTTTTTTCTTTATGCCGACGATCTTTGTTGCCGACACTAGAGTCGGTCTTTGTTGCCGAGCTGGCCTCGAGCTTAGGTACCGATGCTAGAGTCGATCTTTGGTGCCGAGCTGGTCTCGGGCTTAGGTGCCATGCTGGAGTCATCTTTCTGCAACGCATTCAAGTATTAATGAAAAGAAGCTTTTCTCAAAGTGTAGTGTACTTAGCTTTTGTAGCTTTTTGGCCTTTGCGTCATGCTCGATGATGCTGGGGGTCGGCATGGAGTCAGGACAGAGCTTTCCCCAGCTTTTTCTGGTGGATTGGGGTATTTTGCGAAGGCAAAGAAGACTATTCGAGAGCAGAGGAGAACCAGCATTATTGGTCTCTTTTGGCATTAATGGGCCCTGACATCCAAGTACATGAAATGGAAGGTCATAATGACCCCTCCACCCAATGTTCTCTCTATGTCCTCTTGTGGCACCAAGCTTCCTTCCCTTCATATATTAAATCTTGTTTATTTAAGTTTGCATGGCATGGCACTGGGCTGGGACTTGGACCACGTCCTCCCCACCTCGCGCAGCCAGGCCAGACCTTATTTCTTGGAGGAAACCCGGTCGGGAAGATATGTCGGGTGATGATGATGATGTGGCACTTGATGCAGATGGTTTGGAGGGAGAAAAAGCGGCCGGGGAGGAGTGTGATCAGCTTCCTATTGGCCAAAGATAGCTCCAAGACTGCTCGCCTCTTGTAGACTACGACTGTCCGAGTAGAAGAGGATGTCATTGTGAAGTATCTTTGGAGAAATTTGTCTCTTTCTATTGATTTGGATACATCAACCTGCTGGTGGTCTACCCCCCAGGAAACCAGGGAACCAAGTTGATTGGAGTGGGGGTGTCGTTGCCTTTTCTCGGGCTTCCCCTCGCATCGCCGTCCGTAGAAAAGGAGGCCATTTGGACGGCGAGCGGTGGCGCTCTTGCTAGTGAGCTCTTGCTTTTGAGCTTGAAGATGCTCATGCCGATGAGCTTGAAGATGCTCATGCTGATGAGCTTGATGGCGTGAGCCACTCGCTGGGAAGATCTCCCGCGGGATGGATGATCGCTGGCCTGCAGCAACTAAAGAGAGAGCAAAAGCTCTTGCTGGCTATGTGTGGCCATGAAATACTTCTCTTGAGCTTTTGGACAGCTTTCATTAATGATCGAATTTGCAGGGCGAGGGTGGCATGTTGTTTGGCTTGATGTGGTGACGATCATGGAGCCGAGAGCTGGCCTCCTATTGCGCAGCCCATTGAGGGTGCCCCCAGCATGACTAGCGGAAGCTTTTTGGGCTCTTGGCATCACCATCATTTTGATCCACCATTTTGATATAAGGGGGTAAGGATCTGCAAGCTAGCATCGCTGACGATCCATGTTCTGCCCCCTCTACCTAGCGCGCCAATCTGTTGATGCCAAATCACCATCCTCGATCGCCCGCGAGCGTCCGGTCGCCTCCTCCAGCGAGCCTGGGATCCTCTGGCGAGCTTCTTGCGTCTGGAAGCCTGCAAAAAGTCTCGAGGACCGAAGATTTCAGGGACCCTCCGACGCTCAAGTCAGTGCTCTAGACAACAGCCGTGAGCTTGAGAAAGCTCGAAAGAGAGAAGAAGAAAGAGGCTTAGAGCCCAGCTCCCTTGTGAGCAAGAATGATCATTTAAGAGTGTGGTGAGTTGAGTTACCTAATCGGGGGTCCCTCTTACCCTTTTTATTGGTACTTAGAGCCTGCCAGTCTTGGGGCATGATCATTGTTAAAGCATTTATTGATGGCAGCAATAGTGGAGCTTGTCTCCATGTGATATGTTAGGCTGCAAGCCGTGTCCCGTCAGAATAGGTGGTTGCAGCTAGTTGGCAAGTGTTACTCGCTTGGATAGTTATTGCAGGCTGCTGCAGGGCGTGGCCGACCGTTACAGTGTCTGCCAGACGTGTCCCCCAAGTCACCTTTTTGCGGTCCTGTGTGGACAGTGATGGGCGATAAAGTTAGCACGTGGGCCCCAAAATGTAACCGCTGAGGCAGAAGATGAAGTTTAGAGTTGAAGCCAGCTCTATCCCTCGTAGAGCATGACTATAAAGTACATGCATGGCACTGTTCACATCCTTGATGAGCTCAAGAGAAGGCTGTGGGCGAACACTTGCATAGCACCGTTCATGGCCGAGGGGAAGAGGCCGAGGCGGTGCCTTCCCGAGGCCAAGGAGTGTCATGCGAAGGCCGAGGGGGTGTCATGCCGAGGCCGAGGGCTGTCTTCCCGAGGTCGACTCCAGAAATGACCCAATGAGATTACCGTTGCCCATGGGGCTTATTAGCCCCATCACCCTCAAATCGGATCTTTACACCATGAAACTTCATCAATGTCCTATGAGTAATTATTTCTTCATATTCATTAATTGCTATAGCTCTGATACCATTTATAATACCAAGCCTATAACTGATAACTCTTTTCTTATATCCATCAACTTTTGTATATTCGCATTGACTTTGATACCATTTATAATGCCTCAAGCTCATCTACTAGCTCAATTAATTTTATTGGCAAATCGAAATCACATGATCCAAAAAGCTGAATGAAAATTAAAGAAAGCAAATAAATTTAAGTTATAAGGCTACAATATATTTTTTATTTAATATATAATTAAATTTAAAATATGATATTTTTATTTAATGAATAATCATCGTAAAAATTAATGTCTAAAGTATTTCGCTAGGATTTGGAAAAATAAAAGAGTGTGTCGACTGGCCAAGTGAAAATAGCGGAAACTTAGTTAAAGACCTTCACTAATTAAGCTTGTTAGGCACGACCACGCGGTAACTAAGTCTACCGACGCATGGGGGCCCATGGGCACATTTACGATTGCTTTCACCCCATGTGAATCCGGTGCCAATTAATCTAATGCCACCTAACATCTCTCTCTCTCTCTCTCTCCCCCACTTCTCCATTTCTCCTTTGACATCCAAGGCACATGACTCCATGTCGTGTCAATTGTCATGTCATGGAATCCGGTGAGCTTGTAGGTGAAGGCCAGACCACGCTTAAGGACATGCCATGGCGGGGCCTATAACACCTGTAGAAAGGGTAAAGGGAGAGACAAAAAAAAAAAAAAAAAAAAGGTAAGCTTCTGTATCGTGGCTAGCACGAGAGGGCCCACGGCGCGTCGCATTCTTTTGCTTTAGACTTGGTACGGAGATACAGAGGGAGTCACGTGAGTGAAAGCATGGGCTCATGCCGCAGGTGTAGAAGAAAGCCAGGCGCAGGGAATGGAAGCTGAAGGGAAGCGACAAACATATATTGGACTGGACTGACATAAAACAATTCCTTTCGGATAAGGTTAGCATATGTTATAATCCTAAGGTCTCTCATAAAATAAATAAAACTTACCTAAAAATGTTGACAAGGAAGTATAATTCAAGCTTCTTTAACTTCTTAATTATTTTTATTCGAATCCTAATTTTCTTATCAAACTAAGGATTTCTATCAAATTTTACATTAAAATTCAATCAATTTATAGACACATAAAGCTTATATATTGTATCCCTTAATCTATATGGATCAAAATCATGGCTAGTTTCACTTTCATATTATTTATGTAATTAATATAAAATTAAATACTTGCTAGCATGAACTTCTACGGTATTACTTAATGTTCTTGATTCTAATACTGCATATAACTGCATTAATGAGCTCGATTGTTGCCATAGTAGGTGCCCTGAAGCATTGCTCTAGTTAACAAGTCAAGTAAAGTCTAGCTGGGCTTTTTTAACCAAAGTTGTCAAATTCGTTTCGATTCTGTTTCGGTTTAGCTTATGAAACGAAATATTTTGATATCGGACCATTTCGATAATTCATTTGGAATATATATATATAATAATAATAAAATTTATTCATAATTCATACTCTTCATAAATAATAATAACAATATAAAAATAAAGAGTTTAAGTTTTTAAGAGATGTCGTACGACTGAAAGAAAAGGGGTAGAGTAACTAGGGTTTTTTTAATATTATATATATATATTAAAATGGTCGTTTAACAATTCACAAATTGATTCTCAAACATATTTTGCTGAAACAATCGAAACACACCGAAATGACCGAAACAGGTCGAAACACACCAAAATTACCAAAATTTTTTCGAAACGAAACGTAAGACTTATTTTTTCGGATAAGCCATCAAAACGAAACGTTCGAAATGAACGAAATTGACAACTTTGTTTTAATAGCATAAATAACTATCTGGTGAGCATGGATCTTCTCATGTGATGACAAACACCGAGGAAGAATATGTGGTCTTCGTCCCTAATCTTCATCTTTCGAAATGTGAGGTTTGCCTTTTAGAATACTGCAAGTCAAAAAGGATTTTGGTGGGACTTGATTTCTAAGCAAGATTTTTATCCCACTCAAACTCTTAGGATCCTTTATCAGCAATGCAGATATGGGCCCATTTACAGATGCAATAGGGAACAACAACATAACTTTCAGAGGGTCCACAATTATTGTGCATCCATATGGCTACCAATTAGGTGTCATGTGTCATTCATTACAAGACAATGAACACAACATGGGACCAAAAAGTCGAGCCAAAATGCATTGCAAAACCATGGCTGAAAAATTGACGATTTTGGTGTTGTTCCTCTTATGAGGAGAACCTTTGCCCATAAAATCTTAACTTGAATATAAATAAAATTCTCAATCTCAAACTAGTTGTATTTGGCTATTGTTGAATTCTATCCCTCTACTTTCTTAGATTTTCAATCATATTTTATGAAAGACGTAAAGATTTTAAATTTTTATTCCATTAAGTCCTCCCGTTGGCATTCTAATGAATATTTTTTACTGAACAAATTGAGAAAAGAAAAAAAAAAGGTCTCATAGGGCTTGTCTAAAATCATAATCCCTATCATCATGGATATTGATATCTCAATCGTTCCAAACTTTTCTAGCCTTCATTGTCATCCTAGAACGATTAAGATTTCAGTCCATTTTGATGTCAGCCGCACACCAAAAATAACCAAGATCTCTCAGCTGAAAAACCCGGAGACAGAGACGTTAGAATAAAAGGAGAAAATTAAACGACAGGCCCATGTAAGCTTATCAACGATTAAGAACACCTTCAGAAGAAAGGGGGTGCGTCAAAGGAGTCTAAATTCTCAAAATATTTTTCTAATTTTTTTTTATTTTTTATTTTTTTTTTTGAGTCTCGAGGCACCGACAAGCTAGGCCTACATATGATGATGCCGATCTTAACATTTTATTTTGTAAAAATAAAAATCGAAACACCTTTTTTCTTTAATGAGATTTAATACCTTATTTTCTTGGATATCGTATTGTAAGTCCTAATGCATATATCATGATGGTCCAAACCAAAGGAAACCTGGCAATGGAGCCTGGAGGGGACCAGACTGCAGAACAATGTCGACCAATTGATCCCCTATGTCTCTTGGTATAAACATTAAAGCCATTCATTATAATTGTACCTCGCGTTTGACTCAATAAATTCTTTTTGGAGAACCATCCAATCCTGGTCCCGTCTCAGCTACTTAGAAATGACTGCCTGCCTAGGTTCAGAGGAGACCACAGCTCATCCAGCTTCAATGGAAGAAAAGGGAAGCAGATCGAAATAAAGCCACAGGACACCTCATCGATCGATAGCTCTTAATCTTAATGACATTGAATGGAGTCACGGTTTCTACTCGGTGGAATCTGCCGCATGGTTTCAAGGTTAAGGTACCATCTATCCAATCCACGCCTTAAAACATTATGCTAAAAAGAGTGGAGTCGCTTTCTAATTTCTATGCATATGGATGGCTCTTCCATTAGTCTCCTGCCAGCCTTGGAACGTTGACAGGGCAACATGAAACGAGACTTTGTGAAGAACTGGGGTGGGGGCTTGGGATATGAGCCTGTGAGCAGGATATGGGACAGATGCATTGGTTGACACTTGAGAGCCCCCTTGGGGTTGGGAAGACCAACAACTCCATCTTCGCGTGATCCTTAGGCACTGTTTGATACATGATAAAAAAAAATATTTCTTATATATCCCCTTTATTCTCAAAAGCTATAGTTGCAGAAGTTATTTCTGAAAAAAGTTTAACCAAAGAGGATAACCCATATTTAACCATGGGTTATCCTCTGAACTTATTCCTTAGGTAGTGTTTGATAGCTTTTTGGCTATCTCTGGACAGGATAGCATTTATCTAGGGGATAATTGAGGGAATAAGTACCTTTTTAAAATTACCACTCTGCCATCAAAGAATAATTTAGTTATCCTGGTTTCCTAGGGAATAAGTCCAGGGGATAACCCATGGTTAAACATGGGTTATCCCCTCTGGTTAAACTTTTTCAGCACTATCCCCTGTAGCTATAACATTTGGGGACAAGAGAAGATATTCAGGGGATATCTTCCCTTATCCACCATATCAAACACACCCTTAGGAAACCCAGGAATAACTAAAGTTATTCCTTGATGGCAGAATGATAATTTTAAAAATGTGCTTATCCCCTTAACTATCCTCTGGATAAATACTATCATGTACATTTATCCAGGGAATAGCCAAAAAGCTATCAAACACAGATATGTAAGCGAGAAGAAAATGCTACACAGTACTTCAATACCATGGTTAGAAGCAAAATTAAAATTAAATTTTATTAAAATAAAAATAAAAATAGCTCTTTTTTCTACCTATTTGGTTGGTATAGAAATGAAATTTAACAAAAAAATAATTTTTAAAGTTATATATATATATAACATTCAGCATATTGGTACTACCGGACAACGACATTCCTTTATAAGGGTTCAGTTTTACCTCTCAAAAGTTGGATTCTCTCATCCAAACTGTCACAAGCAAGATAAGGCATCACGAGACCATACGGTTGGCTCCATAGCTTCTTATTCTACAGTACGAAGCCAATTAATTAGGTGCTCGTGTCCTCACCTTTGCTAAGAACAATATCTCACTGCTAGTTTGTGGGAACATACACTATTTAGCTACAAGCTTTTTTCAAAGCAGAGAGACATATGGCCTAAGTTTACTGTACCATTTTTTTCTCTCTCTTCCATTACCTATATTTAAATAGTGTCTGAAATAAAGGATAAGAGGGATATTTTTTAAGTCCCTTTTTAGGAATATTCCCTGGATATCTCCTCTTATTCTCAAAAGTCATAACTACAAGGATAGCTGGGAATAAAGTTAATCATGGAATATCCCCTCAAATTATTCCCTAGAAAATGTAGGAATAGCCGGTTATCACTCCAAATAAGAGTAAAAAAAAAATTATCCTATGAATTTACCTTTTTACATTTGATATGATCAATAGGATAGTCAAGAGATATCCCTAGGAATAACCAGAGGATAAACTTTATTCCATATATTTATCCATGAATAATATTTTTTATTAAACACTACCTTATAATTTTATATCATGCATGAATAATTCAATGAATCTAGCTTAAATCTTGTGCAAGAATTTTTCAAACTGAATTTTCTTGGGAGAAGGAAACCTCATGCACTTTTTTTTCTCTTTTGCGTTTGATTCACCGGAGTATATTGTTAATCCATCTATCATTCTAATATAACTTTCTGCTCACATGCGCGTTCCATGATAAAATATAAAGCAATGATGGTTAATTAGGACGACCATCGATTTCTCACCGGCCCTCTCCCAGCTTAAAAGCCACGGCGTTGCTTCGCGTCCAGGTCGATGATCGAAGAGACGCCGCTCCTCGCACTCTCCCCCCAATAAATCTAAGCTTTCCCCCCGCCCCTGCCAACCGCCACCAGTCTTCCTCCCATCGTCGTCATGCTTTCACGTTCAGCGAGAACAACAAAGTTGAGGTGAAGCGAAGCAAAGAGAAAAGAAGAAGCAAGTGGCAGCAATGCATCATTAGATAGACAACAAAGAAAGTAAAAAGAGGAAGAGAGAAACAAAGAAAGCTTTTAACTTTGTAGCTTTCCTTCAATACTCCGGAACGCAACCTCTCACACTCCTCATGGCGTCCAAACCACACCCCAATGCCTGCGGCGACGGCATGAGGCAGCAGGTGAACCGCTGTCTTGCCAGGCTGTCCGACCGCGACACCGAGGCCATGGCCGCCTCCGAGCTCGAGTCTATTGCCATGTCCCTGACGCCGGACTCCTTCTCGCCTTTTCTCTCTGCCATTGCTGACACCCGGCCCACCGACAAGACTCCTCTCCGGCGCCACTCCCTCCGCATGATATCGCTTCTTTCTAATTCCCATCCGGCTTCGTTGATCGCGCCGCACCTCCCCCGCATGCTGGCCGCCGCCCTCCGCCGCCTCCGCGACCCGGACTCCTCCGTCCGCGCTGCCTGCGTCGACGCCGTCAGCTCCATGGCCGCCTCCCACCCCGCCGCCGTCGCCCTCGTCCTCCTCCGCCCCCTCGCCGACGCCCTCCTCCACGAGCAGACCGCTGCGCCCAGAACGCCTCCGCCCTCTGCCTCGCCGCTGCCGTTGACGCCGCCTCCCCCGATCCGGATCTCGCCCACCACCTCCAGCGCCTGCTACCCCGCCTCCTGAAGCTCCTCCGGAGCAACGCCTTCAAGGCCAAGCCCGCCCTGCTCTCCCTCCACGGCAGCGTCGCCGGCGCCGGCGGGGCCTCCACCCCGGCCCTCCTCGGTCTCCTCGTCCCCTGCCTCGTCGAATTCCTCGCCAGCGAGGACTGGGCCGCCAGGAAGGCCGCCGCCGAGGCTCTGTCCCGTCTCGCCGTCTCCGAGCAGGATCGGTTGGGTGGATTCAAGTCGTCTTGCATCCATCCTTCGAGAACCGGAGGTTCGATAAGGTTTGCTCTGCTCCGAGATTTCGCCGGTGCATAGATCTGTACATCTGTCGGGCGTTCTTCACGCTCTGATCTAATTTTGACAATGCAGGTAAAGATCGTTCGTGAGTCGATGAATCGGATGCTGGAGGTGTGGAAGGATATTCCGGCGGCTCTCGACAGCGAGTCTAATGCCCTGCCGGCATCCCACTTACGGTCCAATCCTTCTCCAGAGGTGATGGATAAGTCCTTTTATATATACATCTAATATGTATCTATTCTGGATCCAAAGAATGCGGTTGTTCTCAATTTTACTCTTAATTTCTATGAATTTTCAAAAATATAGCCCGTTCTGTCACCATAAAAGTGTGGAGGAATTGGACTTTATCTGATATATAAATTTTCTGGATCGAACGAATGCATGAGTTGTGATTCTACTCTTATTCCATGCGCAATTTTTGTAAGCTAATTGCATAAAATGAATGAATTTACAATACCCAAAAAAAATGGGATTCCGAGTATTTCTCATCTGCTTGTCATGTCATTTTGGTGGAACAGAGAGCGCAAGTGATGGGAGATATCCGATGGCTTCAGTAAGTTCTAGTTCTGTCCGATCTGCTTCCCCTTCTATTGCAAAGAAGAGCAGATCACCTCCACCCGCTGCCTCCCCAATTTCTACCACCAGAAAGAACACTCCTCTGTTCAGGAATAAGAAATTGTCTTCTCCTTTGTTCCACAAAGCAGACCATAAGCAAAACTCTGATTGGCAAGTTGAAATTGCTACTACCCCTGGCACGCATTCAGTTAAAATTGTGAGCAGAGATATGATTCTGAAAGCTCAGGAACATGGAGGGTTGGAGAGCAATGTCAGATCCAGGTTAGCAGCAAGAAGGATGCTTTTTGAAAAGAACAGTGAAGACAAGGGAAATAAGCTGGCCCAGTTGAAGTCTCCGTCATGCATCGTTCCATTTCAGGATACAGGGAGCTTGGAACCAACTGCAGTGGCTGGCAAGACCACTGGTGATCTTAATGATGCACACAAGGATAGTGACCTGTTTGATTCGCATGCAGTTGGTTCAGATTGAGAACCGACAGTCTAGTATGTTAGACCTTCTCCAGGTAACTTCTCTTGGACATGCTGAATGGTTTTCCTGCCTACTAGCATCAGGTTTTCTTGGTTGCTCCTCAAAAGTTTTGTATATTATTGAAGATGTGGTGAAGTAGTTGTTATTGCATGTTTTCAATTGTTTTCTACTTGACTATATGATGATGAATAAGATATGGTAACATAAATCTCCTCCCTTGTTGTTTTTATTCATCAAGCTGATTTTAACTGTTAGCCAGTACTTAAGTCTGTGCTTTTCTGATTTATATGCAGCTAGATAGTTTTGAAGTTTCCATGTCTTTGGGGGGGGAGAGAGAGAGAGAGACTTTCTTTAGGGACTTTCCAGCGTTTTTGCTAATTTAAACATGCCAAATTAACCTGCACTCAGTTTGTAGCAGAGATTTAGTATCTGGCTGTGAGAGATTGTGTACTCAGGAAGATCTACCTTGAGGGATGATCACAGCAAATATGCTCAAACAAATGCGAATGTCTGTGAGAGGAGAGGTGTGTGGGGGATGTAATACCTCCTGGTGTAAAGCTGCAGCCTGCAAGTAGTCCACAAGAATTCAGTAAGAGAAATACTAGACAACGGTTCTTCAGGGAGTTTCATTATTCTTTGATGATTTGGGGTAATATTTCCTATTAATTTTGTAATATAATCAAAATATCCAAGTCAGAATGCGAACCAACTTTTCCTATTTGATTAGAATGCTATCATTTGCATTCCAAGAATGCGTTATTTTTTTTCTGGAACCAAGAAACTTCCATCAGGCGTTTTCAATCCAATTTCTGTGAAATGTCACGGCCAATGTAGCATGTAGCCTGTTTATACAAGTAACAGCTAACTCTGCTATTTTTTTATTATACCCATCCACAGCTCAAAACAGAAATGTGAATCTAGAATGCAACCCGAGGCATGCTGGGATTCTGATGAGCATTTTTGATCCAGTACTGAGATATCGAAACGATACTCTATCTGTACCAAAAAACTTTAGGAGGATAGGGTTTTGTACAGTGACAACATGGAGAAGAAGCAAGCGGGAAATTTGTTGCACTTGGGACAGGACCAAATATTTTGCTTTTCATGCCAGTTAACAGGAAATCACATCTAGGAAAAGGATTGATTCTTTTGCCTGTTGCCATTGTGATGGGCTCCTCACCTTCTGATTGTCTTTTTGGTAATTCAGTGCGGTTCATTATATTGTTCCAGTAGAATTTGAACTACTATGGCTATAATGGACCAACAGATAGCATTATAAATGGTTTATACTTTACGGTAGGTATTGGAGCATTGCTTTCTTTTCCTTAGCTATAATTTTCTAGCTTCGTGCTTTTTCGTCCATGTGGAACTTTTGCTTTGTTGATTGGCCTTGCCTGTCGTTCTCATACTTTGCAGAGCCAAAAGAGTTTAAACATGGTTACATTCCTTAATTTTGCTGCGATATTAGTTCTTTTCTAACTTGACCCGTAATTGTAAATGCCTTTTCTAAATTCCTACTTTCTTTGTGGGTTTTATAGAGGTTCATTGGGAGCTCTCAGGATGGCATCCATTCTTTGGAGACTCGAGTGCATGGCATGGAGATGGCATTAGATGATATTTGTCATGATTTAGCACTATCTTCCAAGAGGATACCAAACAATGATCCTGCAGTAAATAGGTGTTGCAGATTACCAGGCACAGAATTCTTAAGCTCAAAGTTTTGGAGAACTGAAGGCAGATATTCCTCTAGGTTATCCATTTCTGAAATGCAGAACCTAACTGAGAAGGAAGGTAGGAGGCCTTATAAGGGGGATAAGCAACGGCTTGGACCTGAGGGTGGATTTGTTGTCAACCCATTAGCAGATATTAACCCTCAGTCAGGGGGGAGTACGGACTTTACTTCACAAAGTGCTGGAGTGTAATTCATGATACTGGAATGACACAACCAAGATGGCAACAAGCAAGTTGAGACTCACAAAACATAAGGTAAAAAATTGATTTCTCATTGTTCACACCTAATATTCTCTCTGTCTGAGCAAAAATAATGACAGTCCTGCGTGCAACCTTAAGCCATAATGAGGCTACTTTGGCAAGTTGGTGAGGCAAACCAAATCAGCTGTTTTAAGGAGTTCACACACACTCTTTAAGTTATCTCTATATATGTTTCTATACCTTAAAATCTTTTCTGCTTTTCATTTAATGACTAGTAAAATTCATGTAACATTTTCCTTTTAACCTCAGATCTGCATGGTTGAGGTGGAAAAATTCGGCACACGCAAGATTAGGTGACAAGTTGAGGGGAGAAGCTATACAGATGCTTGTTGCGTTAGAATTCCGTGTCAGCATCTCGAAGATGGATGTGTAGAACCCTTGCAGGAAATTGAAAGAGGAGTTTTGAGACCAGCTAAGCCATCCTGCATTTACCAGAGTTCGTATGTTCTGCATTGAATGCCTTTGGACCCAGATAGTTTCACCGATCAGATCGTCATAAATGCCCAGTTGTAGACATTATGACAATGATCCCAATTTTTTTGGTCTGAGGCCAGCATTCTTGTCGTTGTGATCTTGTATGTAGCATTCTTGTCGTTGTAATACTGTATGTACTGCAATATTGCGATTTATCGTCGGGTTGTGTTTCCTAAGGTAATGAAGCTTTGCATCCTTCTTCATAATGAGTGCAGTGCTTTGAACATTCCTTAAAAGAGAAGCCATATTTATAGACCCCTCAGAGAAAGAAGAAAAACAAATTACAGGTGTGGTTGACAGTGGAAAAAATGGTCTGTCTAACAAATTACAAGTTTGGGTGACAGCGGAAAAAATGGTCTGCCTCCATAGCTCATAGGTTGTAAACAGCCAAGCTTTCGAATAGAAATTCCAGCACCGCACTGATGCATTTTAGTGTTTCCAGCGAGTCACTTTGGGCATGCGAGTCATTCAAGGGGATCTTGGTTCACTCATTTTCTTCTCTCACGCATCAACTAATCAAAACTGTCTTTGGAGTAGTTCTCATCTAGCTTTGATGTCAAAGAGAGCCATCTATCATCACCGTAGTTCTTTGTCAACGCTGCCGGGGCCTTGTGGAGGCCAACGGGGGGTGGAGGCGGTGTCGTGTTTCTCCGAATTGGGTTCCAATTGGTTGGAACCCTTGCCCGGATGAAATTTTCCAAGAGCTAGAGAAACCGGAAGAATCGTCAAATTGCTGCCATACCGCTTCATGCAGGCGGGTTCTAACGTTGGAATTGCAATCCTCTCTCTCTCTCTCTCTCTCTCTCTCTCTCGCATTCTTGCTCTGATTTCTTCCTACCTCTCAATAGCTCAAGTTTGTTTCCTCCTGCATGACCTAGCTGATCTGGAAGAAAGCTAGAAATTCTCTCGATCAATCCGCTGCATTTGTCCAATCGATCAGCCATTGTTCTTGTTGCTGAGCGTGCACTCTTAAGCTTGCAAATGCTAACATGGGTGCCCATCAAGCTAAAGTTACAAAGTTGGTCATTTTCTTATTGCAAATTAATGCTAACATGGCTACATTGTTCTTATTGTTCAATTTGGTACCCTACAACCAAATCATCTCAAGCTCCAACTTTAATGGGGACTCTGGCCCTGCCAATAATAGGCGGGGGGAAACAATTTTCGTGAGAAAATTTATTCCATTGAAGTTTACATCCACATCTAAATATCTACTTCCCAAATTTATTCTGCAAAATTGTGAAATGATGAATATATTGAACCTCTCTAAAAGCAATTTTAGCAAGTCTATGGCAGGTAGCATACCAAAGACAACATTGGGCCTTCTAATTTGCAGAGCAGGAAGCTTCCAATGTGAAATTTTTTACCACTGAAAAAATCAACATAATGCTGATGAGATAAAAGAAAAAAGAAGAGGGGAAAAATGAGTGGAAGCTGCAAAACCAACTTCTAGTTTAATTTCCAAAAACAACCTTTTTCCAATCTCATTTTTTCATAGCCTTGCGACTTTGTGACCACCATCTTTAGTCGTGCAGTTCGTTTTTCTTCCCAATAGAACTCTCTAATAAGCCCATTTCATCTGGCAAAACCTCCAATTGCAATTTAATATGGTGAATCAGGCTCATTGTTCTCTGTTTTTTCGGTTATGCTCTCTTAGATGCCACTGTGATTTACTAGACGTAGGCGACGACATGCGGAGAGGCAGAGAAAGGAAGAATCAAGGAGTGGCGGACAGCAAGAAATGCAGAACCAAGCAGTTAGACAAGGAGCATCAGAGGAGATGACAAAGAACCTGCATTCGTCATTCTTTATATTGCTCACCAAAAAAAAAAGACAAAAAACAAAAAACAAAAGGATATCAGCCTGACTTTCCCGGTAGAAAACCTGTCATGGGTGGGGGAGGCTAGGTGAAGCGAGAAGCAGGTTGAGGGGAGGCTTTGACGCAGTCAGGGAGGATTGAGGAACAGACTGCATTTTTTGGCTCAACTCATGGGCTTAGTCTCTCTCCCAATGCCCTTGACCAACCTTGCCAAGCTTGTCTGCAAACAGAAAATACCCGTGGCTCTAGTAAAATTCTGATCAAAAGATTGCTGGCCACTACGTAAATGGCAAGTGCATTAGTTTACAATGTATCAAGAAACAATAAATTGAAACAAATGTCATTTTAGACGGTGGATGTGAAACTTACCAGCATCTCGTCACAACCTAACATAGTCATAGTCATCAGCACCTCTTTGTCGTGTAAGAGCAATTTTGTCGAGCAGATCCGCTCGATTATTTAGCAAATAAGTTGCAAGAGTACCTAATTTCCATTTAAAAGAAATTTAAAAACAAAGAAACTCTCCCAAGATGATTTAAAGGTTGACCAGCCATCGGCATCCCCAGACAGCTCCATGGGATGCAACGCCCATCAAGGGTTTGGAAACCTGTAAATTGCTTCTCTATTGATTTTAATCTTTAGTCTTTTGCCAAAAACTATATTTAATGGACATACATGGGTGACCTAACCTCATAACAAATTTCAGATAAAATGTGTTGACACCTCATAGACTTGTGTCCAAATTAATGATACAAGGTATGCTTGGTGAGTAGCAGACCTTCAATCTTTGCCGATCACCTTCCAGGGGATATAATTTAAAGCTTGCGCTCTCCTCGTACTCCCAGCTGCAACTGCACTTCAAATTTGTATGCTTGTATTTCCATGGGAGATATTATCACATTACCTTCTTGAGCTACGTCTCCCAACTGCGTATTGTACCCCAGCATCTCAGTATCATCATGTAGAAGATTCAACGAAGTTGCCTTCATATTAGAGACAACCAAATCTTTGAACATGTAGGACAGATTGACGGACTCATCCCCCACAGTCGTACACTGAAGTCCACCCCTTCTACAGTATGAAGTATCCCACCCTCTCCTGTGCAATAGAATAACAAATCTAGAGTCCGAAAGCTGTACCTGGGGGAACTTTAGAGGCTGTGGAACTTTGAAATTCACAATATGCAAGTCGCATGGTAGGGGTGCAACCAATGGTGTGAACGATTTGTGGTATGTCATCAAGGACTTATCCTGTGGTTTCTTGCTAACAAATGCATGCATTGGGTAGTTTAAGCGGGCACCTACTTGATGGGATAGAAGAGATGGCTGGAGATTCAACAATGCATGTGCAGAAGGCAATGCAGAGACATTGTGCTCCATGAGGATATGAAAGAGCACATTCATAGGACGGTTATCCAATACTCCTTGACCCAGACCCCGGCCATCATCATAGACCAAACGACGATCCAACATAATCTCAAGCCAGCCATTTTGAAGGCTCGCTGCACCCAATGACTGCTTAGAATGGACAGAAAAGCGGTGACCTGATGAATCCTGCAAGAATGCAAGTGAAGGTACAGGGTAGTAATTTCCCTGCAAAGGGATTTTATCATAAGTCTGCCTCCTGATCATCTGAAAGCCATTCAGATCAGTGTAAAAAACCCTCTCGTTGTTGATATTTGTCTTGAATCTAGCTATCATTTCTCTGTCATTGAAATCGGAACCAATAAGTTCGACATGATATTCCTTCTCAATAAGCAATTCTTGTACGGTATTCTCTCCACTATAAATCCGTGTGGTGTGAGAGATTGGAGTTTTCTCCCACATAGTCTTTGGAAGAGAGTAAGATTCTTGCACTAAAAGGCCTTCAGATATAATGAGGGACCCACCCTTTTCAATAACTGGTTGAGCCTCTCCATTTGGTTTGAACAAGTAAGCCCCACTTCCAGAGCTCCTGTACATGCCTATTTCTTCCCCAACAACAGTTTGTTTTCCATCTCTATGGCTGATCTTCTGCAGAAGACCATGTTTTACATCAAATGTGAGAGTGTAGTGAAGATTATGGATCTCTGCCTTTTCACCTTCAAGTTTTGAACAAACATAAGGAGGAGGGCAAGATGATGAATCTGATTCTGGAAACACTTTCAGCTCAGCAGGTATAGCTTTTTCACAGTCTTGATGTCCATAGACAATAAAGTAGGTCTCCAACCCCATGGGAGGAACAGAAGCTCTCCAATAAAGACGATGCCGCCCAGTAGAAAATTTTCCCTTGCTATCATTCTGCCACTCCGGAGAAATTTGGCTCTTCACACATGATCCACTGGAATCCCTTACAAATATGTCAGGCTTAGTTACAATCACCATTACGACCTCATCCCTTGTTTGCTCCAATGGATTAAAGAAGACAACAGAATGCGCATGTTCATCATGCACATCAAGGACCTTATGCATTGGCTGCACATCATATTTTGACCTTGTCTGCTCTGGCTCAAACTGTGAAAATAAGGTAGGGTCTGATTTGTCATGGAAATCACCTAGAAGAACTTCCACAGCCCTAGACATAAATGTCTGCAAGTCCTGCAAGGAAGTATGCATTCGAGTACCATAATCTTCTACTACATGATCCTTAGCTGTACCAGTTACCCCATCGTGATGCTGGAAAAGAGCTAGGTTCCTCCTAGCAGTTGTCAATTTGTGGGAGAAACTAACAGGTAATTTAGCACATTGAGACTTCTGACAATATCCCAAAACTAATGCAACCATCATCTCAGATGCACGCAGTGTCTGTTCTAGTACCCGATCAACTGCTTTAAAAAATGGTCTTGAAACATAGTAACCACTCCAGTAGTCTTGATTCCTGTCAGCATATGTAAAGAAATCACCTGAAAGAGATGGGAAACCTTCTAGTTCTCCAGATCCAATCTCACCAGGAGGGGAAAAATTTATTCTTTCTGCTTCCTCCCGAAGTGTATGGAAGTAATCCTCAAGAGTGCCAAACTTCACTTCAGCATTCAAATTGGGACTAGAATTTATATAATCAAAAAGCTTTTGATAGTTTCTAAATTGGACTTCTGCTTCATCCATGCTAACATAACGAAAATCATCCCCTAAAGGAACGAGAAGTGTATTTGTTCTGTATAAAGTTGATTTCTTCCTGTATTGGTCCAGAAGTGCTGTTGCTCTCTCTTGCACATTACTTGGATTGGTTTCAATTGGATCAAATCTCCATGGACATGATTCATAACTAAATCCACGCATCCGTGCAAAGTCAAACTGACAACAAATAGCTGGCTCCGGTCCACAAGTATGTGGAATATCATAAGAATAAAATGGCATCATGTGAACAAATATATCAGTTGTTTCCTCCATGTCCCAGCTCTGCCTCCATATGTATTCAAGATTCTTATGCAAAGCCAATTCCTTTTTCAGTTCATAGTGAGTCCTTTGTATAAGCATGTTGCGGAAGCCCATACGCCGGAGCAAATATGCCATAGTAGCCGAATAACCAAATGGATCTATGGCCCATGAATTTTTTGGAACAACACCAATGGTATGATTCAGCCATGCGTTGCCCTCCATAATCTGAAACAGTTTTTAATGAGGTCAGCAAAAACTTGGTAGTCTATTAATGTATTTTCAATTCAACTTCTAGCCAAAAGAATCAAAATTAATAAGACTGAAAGAATATGGCGCATGAATCAATATATTGTAAAAAGCAAATACGTAATCACTTTCACATGAATAATCTCAAATAACCTATAATGCATGCACATGATTGAACAGACTATAAGGTTGACCAATTATGTCATGAGAGAACATTAGACCATTGTATGAAGTTCTCCTCGAATTCCAAATGAAACCAAAAGCTCTTCAAACTCCAAAACAAACCAAACATTATCAATTCCTGCCAAAATCAATCTAAGACTATAGCTGTGTCATAGTCTCACATCAACCAATAAAAGGGGTACCACATGGGTTTACAAGCCTAGGCTGGTCCTAGGCTAGTCCTCCATCCAACAGCTTCAGCTTTTGGACAGTGAGTCCATGACAGGTAGTATGAGAGCCAGGCCCAGTATTACAGCCTTTATTATTCATGTAGGATCCTCACTAGGGATACCAGAATCAAGTAGGATCTTGTGGGGTTGCAATAGGACCTGAGCATGGATGCCTCCTCTTGAGTAGGAGCCAGCCATGACAAGTAAACTATGAGATTTTGTGGAGAAGATCATCATGATCCCACATCAACTAATAAAAAGGGTACCACATGGATTTATAAGCCCAGATTGGTCCATCCAACAGCTTAAGCCTTGATCTGTAAGTCTATGAGATACGGCTGGCAAATGAGCCAAGCAAGTTTGGCTGACTTGTTTAGGAAACAAGCCAAGTTAGAGATAGGTTTGGCTTGCTCGAGCTTAGACCAAATTAGCTCAAGACATGAATATATAAATAATTTGTGCATTTTATATTATTATCATCAATACAAATAACTAATGTTATAATTATTTGTTATAAATTAATATAGGTTATATGGAATAGAATGTATTCAGAATATAATCAAAACTATTACTCCAAAATATATAAATAAAAGCCACAAATCATATTAAACTCTCACTTAATATCTTAAACAAGCCAACTATGAGAAGTAGGAGCTTGACATATGTTTCACATGTTGCACCCACTTATTAGAGGGGAATGATTAAAAAACTACCTACTATATGGCACAGTTCCCCATACAATAAACTACCTATTATATGCCAATAACCAAGAATCAAAAAGAGGAGTGAAGTCCAGTTACAAGGCCTTTCCCGTTAAGTGCAGCATAACACCAGCCACTTATAATAAAGACATGATTAAATGGCCCTCAATAAGTGGTTGGCCAATTACACTATTGACAAACTAATCATAACACTACATAAAAGTGGCTAAATTTCTCGACTTCTCATTTTCCATAATAACCCTTAATTTTTTTTCTTTAGATGTTTAAACTATATTAAATTCTACAAGAAATGAACTGAGACTTTGAAGAATCTAATGAGCAAACTCTCCTTGAGATGGAATTTTGACGATTATTTGCATAATTTGAGTCCCATGTTCTCCCCAAAAAAAAAAAAAGAGTGATTTGTTGGTCATGGATTTAAACTCATCTAGATTAAAAACATAATATTTCAAATTCCCATAATATCCCCTTATTAGATTTCTCCCTTAGATGTTTTAATCGTACTAAATTTCTAAAAAAAGGATATGATATTGCTAGATTCTAGGAAGTCCAAGGAAACTCACCTTGAGTTGGGAATTTTGTGATTATATGTAAAATAACTTAATAAAATTGCATGTTCTCTAGAATTCAAATTCAAATTGTTTCATAGCAAAACTTAAGCTTATCTAGATTAAAAATTTTATATACTATTTCTTTTTAAAATTTAGCTTATGAAATCTTCAGCTGCAAGCACATACATTTGTGCGTGTGTTATAAGTAATATTTGAAGATTTGTCGCTCTCTACTAAAATTTTGGATGTATGAATTTCAATTTTCTTGACAAGTTGATAGCAGTTTCCTCGGGACCATTTTATATGATATTGCACTCTTTAAGGATCGTGTAACATAAAATCAAGCAAACACATTTGAAAACACATATGGAGTAATTGTTTTAAAGGGCATTACCCTAGACTTCAACATTTTAGTCTCCAAATTAAAATACAAAATGCTCTACCCTTTCATTAGTCTTTTACAGAAGTTAAAAAGCATTGGCATTCTAGCAAAGTTGGAATATTGAGGTTTTTCCAAATGTCAAATCATTGGTTTCCATGAATTTTCCCTCAACAGTTATGCCTCCATATCATTTAAGAGAAGATTACTCATTATGTAACTTAAAGTTGAACCCAGAAGCACTCCACCATAAACTGTTGAAAACCTAAGAAAGTCAATGAGAACATTTTTATAGACCCAAGAACTCACAATGCCTCCATATTCTCAACAGTAGAGCATCAACATTGCAGAGTCCAGAAAATCGAAGTTATAAGCATCAATAAAAGTTTTATTTCCAAAGGAAAGCCATTGGCAAAAGCTCCATTATAAACATTAGCATGTAAATAAATTATAATTTTACTATAGGAGATAAGACTATTTTCTTTACTTAAGGTTTTTTTTCTTCAAAATCAATTGAAATATTTTCAATCTTAGAAATTATAATCTTAACAAGTGTTCTCGACAGCCTAAAATCTGCCAAGAAAATTTGGTCTTTGATAGACAATGACTGCTTCTTTCAACCTTTTGCTTGCCTTTTTTTCAGCAAATAAATATACTCAAATGAACAACCAAAATTTATTAGTTAATTCCAACAAAGTGGACTGCCTGAGCATATTGATGAGTTCGCTTACATCATATGAACATGCACAGTACTGTGTACGCCTAAGCAGAATGCTCATACATCACACAGCCAAAAATGCGATCAATAAATACAAGCACATATAGAATCAAGCATAAACAACAGGACCATGATCAAAAGATATTTGCCTAAATGTATTGATGTGAATTGCAAATAAATTGGCACCCTGATAGTTTATTCAACTTTTTTCAAAAAGGTATATACTCAACTCAACTCATCTAAGCCTTTTCCCAATTACATGGAGTCGGCTACATGAATCTATTTCCTCCACTCTGCTCTATTCAGGACCAAGTCGACATTCAAATTACACATAGTTATATATTTTTTAATTATTTCTGTCCATGTTAGTTTAGGTCTACCTCTATCCTTATCATAGATTGTTAAAAGATCACTCTTTTTAACTGGAGCATCTAAAGGTCTACGTTGTATATGCCTTTTTTTTAAAAAAAAAAATTACATCTAAAGATCACTCTTTTTTTTTCAAAAAGGTATATCCACAACCATAACTCAGTGGAATGATTTGCACCCTCTGTCTTAAAATAGTTCAACAATACCCTCTTGTAAACTAAAATAGATCCAACTTACCAGCACACAAGATAGGCAAAAGATAAATTCAATGGTGATTCATATGGTTATCAGCAGTCTACCAATACTGGAAATTTGGGGGAAAAATATGAATAGTATTATTTGCTTATTTTCCTTTTTTCCTAAAAATATCAGGAAAGAATGATTGAATACAACAGAAACCCACTATTTTTAAGAGATTCATATTGTTTTAAGCTTATAAGAAACAATGACTCCTATGACATCTTTGCTGCATATTCAAGTGGAAATTCCCCTAGGAAGTTAAGTTCTTAATAATGGATGTTAGATATGTGACCTTGATTGGTAGCGGCCACATCTAGTTTAGTGCCATATCAACATGGGTTTAATGTCTCTGTCCTTTGAAAGAAATTTTGTGTAATAATTTATTTCCAAACTGTCTCCTTCCTATCTAAAAAAAGATGTGGGTATATACACATGCAGATGCATACACAAAATTATATGTATACAATATATGTACATATACAAAGCTCAACTCAACTCATCTAAGCCTTTTCCCAACTATATAGGGTCGGCTAAATGAATATGCTTCCTTCACTCTGCTCTCCTCAGGACTAAGTCGACACTCAAATTATAAATGATTATCTCTCTCTTAATTATTTCTGTTCATGTTAGTTTAGGTCTACCTCTATCTCTATCATTACCATGGACTTTTAAAAGTTCACTCTTTCTAACCGGAGCATCTAAAAGTTTTCGTATGTACATATACAAAGGTGAATGGATATATCTATGTAACAAAATATTCTCATCTCTCAGTGAGTTTTACAAATTCATGGCTGTAACATGCATCATGACTGGTTTCTACGCTAGCTTTCAGATTGGTGCTAGCAATTCAATTACTCATAGCATCCCTCAACAAGATATTACCTCACAAGAACTAGCCCTTGTTATGTACATCTGCAGCTGCACATGTGTGCATGCATGCATTGTGCAGGTGCTTAGAGAGAACACTAGGACTTGGTTGAGACCTCAATCCTACCTATGCAAAATCCACTATGAGATTTTATAAAATGAAGATCAGCACCTTTGATCATGATCTAGAACATCTAACATGCTTAGAAACCAAAAATCATGTGTTCTGGAACCCAATGACCTATAAATAAAGTGGGCAAAAAAAGATAGTTTGAATGACTTTATATAATATTTTGACATGATTTTTATAGTTTAGAAGCTCCCAAATTCATTGGATTTCGGTGCATACATGGATTAGTAATACTACCCATACCATCCATATTATGTCCACTTGCTATTTACATATTCTAGATCATGATTATGGAGCATATACTCATTTAAAAATGAGTATGGTCAATATTGCAAAAAAAGATTGGAGCCTTAATTGCCTCGAGAATGATTATATATATATATATATATATATATAGAGAGAGAGAGAGAGAGAGAGAGAGTTGAAACAAGCTACTCTTCACAGGAATTAAGAGTAAAAGCTTCCTATGTTACAACTGTTTGATCTTTCAAATCTAATGACATGGGGTACATTGTCTCATCCCCACACGGCCAAATCTATTCACATGGTTAGCAAAAAACCCCTATCCTCAAATCCCACGATCTCATCCTCTACTTCATTCCCCTTGTAGGCAGCCCCTACTAACCCCCTTTAGTCGCATTCCTCGCACATCTCTAATTGTTCATCTTGGCATATTGATAACCCATGAAGTTCCATCAAGCAAAGCCATGAACAAGTTATTGAAGTTTGGCTTTCAGCTAAAGGTATATGAGAAAGTGAAGAGTTAGAAAACACCATCATTGAGCATAACCTCATGCCACCCATATTGCCACCATTCTCTTGGCTTTGAGTCCCACTCTCTCTCCAACCAAGTAACCCATTCTAAAACCCAAGCTCCCATGAATTTAATAGGAATAAAGGAAGACAAAAGCAATGGCTACCAAGGACAGATGGAAGATACAAAGGTGAAAACATAGAAGAAGGCCAAAAGGAAAGTGTGTGGCAAATAAGCGGACTTTGATGAAGGAATGAGAAGGATCTAGAGCAAAGTTCGTTATTTCGGTATTGGATATCGGTACCACAATGATACAGAGTTGGTATGCCTAGTATGCAGATCGATTCATTGTATCGAGACTTGGTATACACCAGAACCAAGTTTCGGTTCGGTACCAATACAATATGATATGCCTAGCATGAGATGGTACGGACCGTTATGGCATACCATGATTTAGAGACTTTTAGGAGGAAATGTTCATGGTTCTATTGAAGTCATTAAATAATAAAAATAAGAGATTTTACTTTTTTATCTCCATACATATTTTAGTGTTCCAATATTATTGTGTAGCTCAAAAGTTGTATGGATTTGCCTCAAAATCCTCTTAAGAGTAGATTAGTTTCCCCCCTTGTACCAGCCAGTACATACCATTACCAACAAGGGACCGGTGCATGCTACACACTTTACACCCCCAGGTCTGTATTGATGTCACATTGACCCACACCACCTGACATATTTTTTTCCTAGCTTATTTAAATTGGCCTCATACTAACCTATCTCTACCCCTTATCTTAGTACTGCACCAATCAGATGAGCTCTTTCGCACAACTATGGTGCTTTAAAAAAAAAAATTTGATTGATCATTCATGAGGCCAAATTCATTTATTGATCATTATTTGTAGAGATATTATAAAGCAAATGCAACTTCTTGAAAATAAGTATCTTATTTTAATGGCACAATTTGTACTAGTTACGGATATATTTCATACAAATTATCCAAATAAATACATGGACTGAAGGTTGATTTCACATCATTCTTGCATTGATACATGCATGTTATTGCCATGTCATGCCTAAACCTAAATATACATCTCGATCTTTGAGGTACGACAATCAGCATACATCAAACATTGCAGAACACCACTCTTCTAAAAGGCTGCTGCCTAGGTTTATATGATCCCTAAATTGTCCTGTTTACAGTGGGAAGCCTACAAAATAGGTACGACAATTGGCATAAATTAAACAAGAATGCTATCTAAATGCCACACACACACACAGATATAAGAGACACCTGCTTAGCCTTAGGTGGTCTGCCAAATGCATTGCTCAGGATTCAACCACCTAGGCAGCTCCTAAATGCAGACCAATCAGCTGCAAGTGTTCAACTTTCCAGTTATACTTGTTTGAGGCTCCTAAGCAGCTATATTTGTTACAAGGTCTTGACCTTGACAACCTAAGCCGGTTGGTTTTAGACGATCTATTAAGGTAAGACAAAGCATGCATGCTAGGTGGGTGGATTATAACCCATAGTGCCTTTGTAAGTGGAGCTCAGATAGCTTAATTACAAATTATCGTGGCACTAGATTGGCTGTATATGTCCAAGTTTGCACTAATTATTCATAATTTGGTAGAGTTTCTAGTCCCATTGACTTGAATTATTAAGCATGGTTTCAGATGATCAATTTATATTTTTGTATTATATGCAACAAAAATTATTATATTTTTGTATTATTATTAAGATGAGTGGAGGAAGCAGATTCATGTAGCCGACCCCATGTAGTTGGGAAAAAGGCTTAGATGAGTTGAATTGAGTTTATGCAGCAAAATATTATAATTTTACTGATCAATATCACATATTTCACAAAATAGGCCCTCAAATAAATGTATATGCCCTTTTGAATTTATCGTATGTTTCCTTTATTTCTTTTAATTTATCAGTACATTTATATGATTATATATGTTCGTTAGTTTCTACTACTATTAGATAGAGTCTAGGTAGGGTGAAACCTTTCAGTTAAGCAACATTAGGTCCCTATATTGCCCATATACCACCCACCTTTTGATATAACTTAAAAATCTACTAACTATACTCGAAACCTATACCATCATAAATTAAGAATACTGCCAGAGAAGCATAGCAAATTATAATTAACCAAAAAATGCCAATAAAAACTCCTTTCTTAACACAAAGACATCAATATGTTTTCCATTTTCCAAGAATCTTCATATCATGCATAGCAACCATAGCCAGAGAAAAAGAAAGAGGCTTTTCATTAGGGTCCAGGTAAAATCACACCAAATAAATATATTAGTGACAAAAACCACATCATCACATATGGAAGCATGCAAACTTTTTTTCTTCTATTTTCAAAAATTCACAATGATTAGTCTACAATGACACTAACAGAATAAAGATAACGAATATACCTGTTCTATGATAGCAAAATAGTGAGAGTTGGCCTGCATAGAAGAAAGGAATCAATTTTAGAGAAAATTTACTTTTACAAGGACAATTGCAAAGAAAATTTAAAAAAAAGTGTCATCACATTTATTATGGAACAACTTTTATAAATCTTTTTCCAGGCAACTGATCTTATATGTATCTTTTTTCAACATATCACGATTCTATATAAAGAATTAGGGCACCATATGATACAGGAGATCAATTCAAGCACTGCCTGGAAGGCCTTGAATCATCAACAATGGAAGTTGATCAAGAGAATGAATGCTATGAAGAACCAGCCAGTGACACAAGCCAAAATGTTGAACCCCAACTATCACATGCTGAATGGCAATAAACCCTCAACCAGTGCACTAACACTATCCTAAAGGCCCAACCACCCATCCCTTAATGGCCTTCTATATATACATATATACACATAGATATATATACATCCATATACATAGATATATATACATACATAGATATATATAGATACATGCATATTCATAGATATACATACATACATACATACATATATAGATACATACATACATACATACATACATACACACACACACATACATACGTACATATATGTGTGTGTGGTTCCACATAGCCTTCAAGGAACTATCAACATGATGATGGCTGAATGAATGAGAATGCCAAAGGCTTGGCAATCAACCAGCTACCATTTGCATCCAACCTTCACAACTCATATTGCAACCATCACCATGCAATATATGGGGCCATTTTAACCCACCAAGATGGCATCATATTATATTTACACAAAATTTTTCATAAGAGGTGCTAAACTACAAATTAGTCCCATGAAAGCTCACAAGCTCCAAATCACCATTTCCAAAAATGTGGGAGAAACCTAGTGGTTGCTGGCAACAAGTCGAGGTGATCTAGCCAAAGTTTAAGTACCCATGTGAACACAACATCAACAAGAAATTCTGAATCATCTATTGATGCTAACTTTTTTTTTTTTTTTTAGCAAAATTTTCCTGTGTAATATCATAGTGCAGGCACAATCAAACATCTCCTGGTCAATCATCAACTAATATAAGCCCATAAAAGAAACCATGTAAAACAAATATTATAGTCATTCGTCAACCAAATATCCTAAAACACTTGATTTTAAGCAAGGCATTCTAGATTTGGCTGCATATATATTAATAAAGTTATGCTCACCAGGAATTTGGCCAAAGTTATCTAAATGAAAAAAAACATGACTGATTTTATAAATTTATACATATGAATAAGATAATAGGAAACACAAAGTTCCATCACTTCATGTTAGTAACAAAGTTACATGAGAAATAACAAGGAAAATCATTTTTTGAGAAATTTTAGGCTTCATGTGTAAGACCATTGTATCAAAAGTACACAACTGTGTGAATCAAAACTCAATTAGTAGGAGCGATGGCATAAATATTCTCAATTCATCGAGAATTTCTTGGATTGTTAGCTTACCTCATCGTTCATCACCCAACCTCCTCCCACAATCTCTAACTGCCCGTTCTTCACCAACTTGATGAAGCTCTCCCTTTTGACTTCCGAGGCATCCCTCCACCATCTCTCCAAATATGACATCTCCTCCCAGATGAATTTGCGTCTGGTGTCCTGCAAAAATAAGCAAGGATACAGTCCTTTGATCCCCTAAAGAACCACGAAACAAGAAAACCCTAGTCATCCACACCCACGAATGACCAACATCAACAAAGACATGCAGTCCATTCAGCAACACTCGGTAAATTAGTTCAGTATAACAAAAAACATCATCCATCACTTAGAGATTAAAATCTTGGAATTAAAACAAAAAGATTCTTGCATATTTTCACCTTGGAAAGCGACTCCACGATGGTGTCCAATATATGCCGGGATTGGCGATTGTAATACTCCTCGACCGTCAGCTTCCATCCGGGATCATTATGTGAATGGGGCACCACAAAGACCTTCAGTTTCTCCTTGTCCCACTCATTCCCAACGTAGGTCACCTTCCACCCCTGCTTCCACGGGCCACCGTCCACGTCCAAGAATTTGATCCGGTCGTACAGATCCTTGGTGGTGATGTCCACAGCGGCTGCCGCGATCTCACCCCCCTCCACGTCGCTGGCGTTGGCGGGCCTCCGGAAGGCGGGGCGGCGGACGGGGCGCGTCTTGGAGGGGGTGGAGGAGAGGGAGTTGGGGACGCCGTAGCCGATGATGACGGCGAAGAAGAAGAGGAGGGAGACGAAGAGGCCAAGGGCGAAGAAGGTGGAGTTGGGGTATAGGAGGTCGCGGAGGCTGCTCCGGCGGCGAGAGGTGGCAGAGGAGGGCTTGCGGAGGGACTTGGCCTTGGGCTTGGAGGTGGAGGGGAGGAGGGCCCCGCCGCCTCGCCGGCCGCTGAAGAAGAAGGGCATCGGGGATGGAGATGGATTCACGAGGCGAACTATGGCCTGCTGCTGCCAGGACGAGCTACGGTGGGCATCGATGAATGCTAGGGCTGAGGCCAGGCTTAAAGCCTCCAAGTCAAGGGACGGTTTTCTCGCCGGCTTCGAAAAACGACCCTGGTGGAGCCGTGGAGGTGGTCCCGTGCGCACGCGTTGACCAGAAGAAGTCCAGTACTCTGCCCTTACTCTGCGGCACCACAAATAAAGAATTATGGCGCGGTTTGGAACTTTGGCGGTTTATGTCCTTCATTCATCCGGACTAAGAGCGGAACAATAATAATTAAAAATAGGAGGCAAATTCTATGATGCGAAATTATAATAGACGCGAGATTTTTTTTTTTTTTTCCCTCCAGTATTATCCCTATTGAATATGAGAGAGAAACCTCTTCTTTCTCTAAAAATATATATATAAAATCAATATATCATGTCAAAATGCATGCATTAATAACCGCAAGCTAAGGTTAAGAAAAAAAAATCTAACACATCTGAAAATAATAATAATAATAATACATAAAAAATTTCAAACCTGTCCAGTCCTTTGTTGACAATAGTATGCAATTTGACCATCATTAATCTCTTTAAGCAAAAAAATTCCTTTATTCATCTCTCATTAGGTTTCTTATAAAATTCTTAACAAATACATTATTAGCAAAATAATTTATATTTCTCCCTGGATCTTTCAATAGTAGTATGCAGTTCTATAATCATTAATAAAATTCTTGAATTTATTTAATTTATGACAAACATTTCTTTTAGATCCAATAATAGTATATAATATGAAGATCATTAAAATATTCTTAATAAACTCGTTATTAATCAAACAATCCCAAACTTATCTCTTTCTTCTCTCCTTACACACATATTATTTCTTTCTTGGCTCACTAAATCTTTTTATAAATATTAACATATAATTTTATAATCATTAACATGCCTTTTTAATTATTCAATTCATTAAACAAAAGGCTTTTTATTGAATGACCTTAGCTGATAAAAGCTGCTCTATTCTTGCTTTAAATTTTGTGCCATGCGGGCTCCGACGTTCTCAGCTTAGGGTGCTTTACGATTCGTATTTTCGATTGTGGTCAGCCTAATCTCCGGTGTGTCAGGTTGTTTCCGGTGGTCCTTCATCCCTGGTTGGTTGCCTTCTTCGGTTCCTCTGCTCCAATGGCTGCGATTAGGGAGTCTGCTGCCCTGAAGGCGTAGAACATGGGTCAGGCGTCCGGCTTTGTCTGGCTTTTGTCTTTTTCGTCACCGCTGAGGTGTTTGAGTTGGAAGGCCGCTTCCCAGAGGTGGTTCGTATCCCTGTTGTGACGCTGGAGGAGACTAGCGTCTGCTGGAAGGAGAAGGCCATCTTGGCCCATACTTTCCAGCGTTGGGTTCCTCCTGATGCTTTCATCAGGGAGTTCCGGCGAGCGGGTGTTTCGGGTGTCATTCAGCCGCTGAGCCTTGCTCATCGCTGCCACATCTTTCGGTTCGAGGATCTAGGTTCGAAGGAAATGGTGATCTTCCCTCATTGAAGAATGGCTCCTGGATATTGAATTTTGGAACGAAAAAGTTCTGAGGGATATTTTGGCGCCAGTGGGTGAGTTCGTGTTCGCTGACTCTACCACTCGTTGTTGTCCAGGGGGGATTTGCCAAAGCTTGTGTTCGAGTGGATCTCCGACGTCCTCTCCGGCCTGGTGTCAGAATTTAGTGAACGAGCTCTCCCTTTTGGCAACAATTCCAGTTTGAACACCTGGAAGGCATTTGCCCATGCTGTGGTTCGATCCACCTCACTGGCCCCTGTACTCTGTTATCCCCGTCTTTGGCATCTCAGCAGCCTTCGGTCGGGCCCAGCTTTGGGCCTTGGATGTCGGCTACCCGCCGTTGACGACCATCGGGTCTGGTGCAGAGGAATTCATTGATGCCTCCTGGGTCCTCCCAAGCTGCTCCTGAGCCTCCTTCATCCGTTCTTTGAAGCCAGACCTGTTGACTGAGGGCTGGCTATCTCCTGCCAAGGTGGCTCGACGGTGATCCCCTAAGGCAGGCAAGACACCCGTCAGTGTGGTGTCAGCTCCTGTTCACGCTCCGGCCAGCTTGAAGATGGGGCCTGGACTATCTATAGAGGGTTCCAATGATAAAAGGGGCGTGCCGGTTGAGGGGGCCTGTGCCGGCTCCAACAGTCCAGTGGAGAGAGAAGAATGAAGTTCAGATAGATGGTTCTGATCTCCAGCTTACTGTGATCCATAAGTTGAAGTCTAATAACCCATTTGCCCTTTTGGGTGTGGGCAATTGGTTGGTACGGCTTCAGCCCGGTCTGATGCCAATCCGGGTCCTTCTAACCGTGCCAGGCCTGAGGAGTCCCACCCCTTGCGGACATCTTCTAAAAGTGAAAAACGAAAAGGTAAAGGCATTGCTTCTTTAGCAAAGGGTCCAAGGAGAAGTTTAATCCAATTGCTAGTTTGAACCCTGGCCGGGGTCCTACCTCTATTGTCAGCTGGTCTGATAAGGCTTTCTCTGGTTAGGAGTCAGGTTGTATTGTGAATGGGGGTCAGTCTTCGAAGGATGTGAATTGTAACCATGATGTGGTTCTATCCTGTCTCAAATTGGTAATCCAGGGTCAGCCGAAGGATTCCGCCCTCTCTATTGATGGATCTCGGGATGCTGAAGCTGAACCTGAGGCAGCTGTCCAACGGGCTGATAGTCCCAGGATGGATTGTACTATGCAGTCTAAAGTGGGTGGTACCCTACCTTCGGGGTACCTTTCTGATTATGTTATGACGGAAGATTAGGGTGGCCTCCACCCTTCCTCCCAATTGTAAATGAAAATTCTTATATGGAATGTAAGAGGAGCTCGAAAACCATCTTTTCGATCCTCTTTTGGTAGACTATTGCATATTCATAATTTTGATATATGTATTTTAACAGAAACTCGATTATCGGGAGACAGCTTGGTCCGATTTCGGAGACAGGCCGCCAGTACTTGGTCTTCATATGCTGTGGAGTCTGAGGGTCTATCCAGTGGGATTGTTGCTTTTTGGCGCCACTCCTCGATATCAATGAACGCCTTTCATCAGTGTAATCAGCAGATTGCTCTTCTTGTCTCGAAAGGGTCTTCTGACCCCTGGCTCCCTTCGGGGATTTATGCCAGCACTGATTTTAGGGAAAGGCATGTTCTTTGGGCTGAGATTCTCTCCCTCCTTGATTAGGGTATCCCATCCATTTTGGCTGGTGACTTTAATTGTATTGTTGTTGCTAATGAAAAGAAAGGAGGTAGATGGGTCATTGATTTAGCAGACATCTATGAGTTTAGATCGTTTATCTCCTTTGCTGGTTTGCTGGATCTGGGATTTTCTAGATCCCAATTCACCTGGTGTAATAATCGCCAGGGATCGGCTCGTGTTTGGGAAAGGTTGGATAGAGCCCTGGCTACTGCTCAGTAGACTCAGATGTTTTCCTCTGCCACTGTCACTCACCTGTCCAGGATTGCGTCTGATCATTGTCCCATTTTGATTTCCACTGATTCTGCTCTTCATCAGCGGTGACAGTTTAGATTTGAGCAATTTTAGATGTCCTACCCTTCAGCTCGAACTATCATATCCCAGGTTTGGCACTTACCAATGAGAGGTAATGCTATTTACCGTCTCTGTAGATGGTTGGAGCTGGTCAGGCGTCAGCTGTCTAGATGGAATAGATTTGAGGTTGGCAATTTAGTGAGACAGATTGAGCAAGTTGAAGCTGACATTGCTCTTATCCAAGAAATGGAGGACCATGATGGCTATCTCTCTGTTATTGATCTCTCCTCTCTTCGCTCCAAGCTTACTCTTCACCACTCCCTACTTCTGCAGCAGGAGTCTTATTGGAGACAACGATCTAGGATTCAGTGGATCTGGGAAGGAGACCGTAATACTAGGTTTTTCCACCATGCTACTTTGAAGCGTCGGGCAGATAATAGGATCCAGAGATTAGTTGATGAGGAGGGCAATCCTCAGGACGATTCTGTCGTTATTCGTGATCAGCTACTTCAGTTTTTTCAGTCTAGATGGACTGAGTCATCAGGTGTTGGGGCTCCTGTGTTTCGGGTTCCTCCTACTAAGAAGGTCTCTGATCATCAGAACAACCTCTTGACCATACCGATCACGATTAAGGAGATTCATATGGCTTTATGGGACCTCGGGCCTGACAAGGCGCCTGGCCCTGATGGCTTTCCGCCATTATTTTTTCATCATTACTGGGACATTGTTGGTCAGGAAGTTACTCAGGCTATTCAGAGTGCTTTTCTTTCCAAATCTATTCCTACTTATTGGAATCGCACTCTTGTCACTCTTGTGCTGAAGCGCTCTGATGCTTCTTCCCCTCATCACTTTCGACCGATTAGCCTGTGCACTACTCTATATAAGGTCTGTGCCCACTTTCTTGTCTCCTGGATGCGTGTGGTGATTCATCAGCTCATCTCTGCTGAACAAGGGGCTTTCATCAAAGGACAGAGTATTTCCGATAATGTTCTCATTGTGCAGGAGTTCATGCATGATCTTCAGAGAGTTTTGGCCATACATTGTCTTATGGCAGTCAAGCTTGATATGGAGCATGCCTACGACAGGTTGAGTTGGGTCTTTCTGCATCGAACTCTGATTGAGTTTGGTTTTCACAACCTGTTCATTGATTGGATTATGGCCTGCATCCAGAAGCCATCCTTCTCTTTGATTATTAATGGAATGCAGACTAGTTTCTTCCATTCTTCCGTGGGTCTGAGACAGGGATGCCCTTTATCCCCGTTTCTGTTCATCCTGGCTGCGGACGACCTCTCCCATCTTTTCATCAGGCTCAGCAGGACTGCCGCATCGCTCCCTTTCTGGCTGGACCTTTGGGACCCCCTATCTCTCACCTTCTTTTTGCGAACGACTATATTCTACTAGGCCAGGCGTCTCTTCATAATGCTATTAGTTATGCTTCTCTTATACTATGCTACTGTCATGCTTTGGGGCAGAAGGTCAATTTAGAAAAGTCCATGATTTGTTTTAGCCCCAAGACTTCCAAGCCTACCAGGGAAGCTATTCACCAAGCTCTGGGTATTTTTACCAAGGCTGATGGGCTGTCATATTTGGGAATCCCTATGTTGGGGAGGCGTCCTCGCATTAGTGATTTCGCCATTATTGAGCAACGCATTCAGGATCGGATTGATAGTTGGCAGATCGCCGGCTTATCCATGATGGCTAGGATCACTCTCATCCGCTCTGTCCTTACGTCCCTTCCTATGCATCTTCTCTCCAATGCTGCAGTCCCTATCACTTGTTTGCGAAGGATAGAGCGATGGTTCAAGGACTTTCTGTGGGCTTCTATGCAAGATGGTCACGGCATTCATCTTCAGGCTTGGGATTTGCTTTGCATGCCCTTGCATGAAGGTGTTCTTGGTATTCAGTCCCTGCTTGTGAGGAGAGACGCTTTGATGACGAGACATACTTTGAGGTTCATCCTTGATCCTCACTGTCTCTGGAGTTCCTTTATGCGAGCTAGATATGGTAATTGGTCTCCTGTTATGGATCCTCAGCCTACTCAACGACATTCGTTCTTTTGGAAGGAGGTGTGTCGTCATGCTCTGTCTATTCTGAGCAATATATCGTGGATGATTGGTGATGGCTCCTCGGTCGATGTTGTTCAGGATAGCTGGATCACTGATCTCCCCCTTTCTCGGTGGTCATCTTTTATTAGCATGGATGTTCCACAACATATGAGGGTGCAGGATCTCATCATTCAGGATCTCTCCTCTTGGAATACCCTTGTGATGGCCAGTTTATTCGGGAGGAGCTTGCTCGACGGATCCTTTCTATTCCTCTCACCTTGGGACACATTCTGACATGAGGTTATGGAGGAGATCTTGTCTATCCAGGGCCCCCACTAGGGATCTTATCGAGGTATTTAGACCTCAACCCCCAGGATACGCGGGATGCGAATTGGATATGGAAGCTCTCTGCTCATCCCAGGGTCCAATTATTGATATGAAAGATTTTGTGGGACTGTCTTCCTTCTTGCTCTATGTTGTCGAAAAGGGGTCTTCATATTAAGGCGACGTGTCCGCTTTATGGGCAGGAGGAGGAGACTACTGATCATGCCATTTTTACCTATCCCATATTGAGCGGATTTGGACGAGGATGAGTTATAATTGCAGAGTGGATGATTCTGGTTCCTCGTGTTCCCCTTTCCTTGATGCTCTCCGGAGGACCACTAGACAACGCAGCGTCCTTTGGGCTATTACTGCCTATCATATCTGGCTGTCGCAGAACCTGCTTATCTTTACTGATAAGACTATTTCCCCTCACAGATTAGAGCGGAAGATCAGATCTATGGTTGCTGAAAGTACTCCTCTTCTTACTGGTTCTGATTCTTATAACCCTAGCCACTGGGGCTCCCCTACTGTTTCGACAGCGAACCGTCGTACGGTTTATATCTCTTGGGAGCCCTTCCTCCAGGGTTTGTAAAAATTAACTTTGATGGAAGCGTTCGTGGTAGACTTGCTGGGTCTGCTTTTATTATTCGGGGGACTAATGGAGCCTTGCTGGTGGCAGGTGGTTTTGGCTCCCTTGATTTTTCTGTCCCCATGGCCGAGCTTTATGCAGCGTGGGCTAGTATCTCTCATGCTGCTAGGCAGCTTCATGCGCAATGTCTATTCATTGAGGGGGATTCTCTCTCTGTTATTCGATGGCTTCGTATGGGATTCATGGGATTCTACGATCATGTCCCCATCAACCCTATTCTTAGTGATATTCAGGCTGCTCTGCGGGGTGTTCATAGTGTCCACATCCGGCATATTTACCGAAAAGCTAATTCTGTGGCAGATTGGGTTGTGGCTGCTGTGGCCCAACACGGGGGATTTTGGATATGGAAGCAGGGTGACCCCTATCCCCTTGCTCTCAAGCAGATATTGTACTCTGACATTTCTGGGCTAACTCGCACGAGGCTACTGTGATCGCTTGTTTGTACTAAAAAAATGACCTTATATGATAGAATAGATTAGTACAAACACTATCAGTATCTTGCAGTGAAAGAAATAAATTTAATTTTTTAAAATTAGATAAATAAGTTTTATATTGCATCGAAAACTTATTTACTTAGTAATGGCATAATCAAAGATCAAATCTAATACAGTAAAAAATTTAAACATAAGTTTTTATCTCGTCAAGTTGAAATATGCAACTAAAATTTATCCTGTTAGATCACTCGGTCCCAAACTAGAGCAATTCCCCATGCTGGGATGAAGACTCCTCAAAATGAATGGATCACCAGGTGTTGATGAAAATAGTTTGGTAAACTCTTTACTGAATCAGCCTTCTTGTGCTTGATCTCCTTAACATAACTTGTATCTTGTTTCTACCCAATTAGATTTATTCTAGGATAGAAGAATAGAAGAACTGGAGACTTCTCTAAGCCTAAGGGATCTTATGATTTATGCAAAGCCTTATGCCATACAAAATGGATTTCTTCTCAAGCTACTTTGCTAGGCTAGAGATCCGCTTTCAAGAGTAACCCAAAAGTCTTCTTCCATCATTAAAGCAATTAATGCTACAATTAATTCTAAATAGTCCAAAAAATCATCCATCATAACGATTATTATTGAAAAACAATTCAAAGGCCATCTTTTCATTATAAAGACTATTTATAACATTTATTATCTTGGAATTTGAAAAGCCAAAGTCCTTTAACTTATCCCACACTTAATAAATTGATTAGATTTCTATCATCTGACCTTGAATTTAATGTAAGACCAAAAGTTTTAATTGAACCAACCAAAGGTCACAATATTTAGTATACATTAATGTGAACTATCTTAAGGAGACCAAAAGTCATAATCCACTAGAACTCTTCATTCAGGGTCAAATTCGAATCCAATTTGAATTAGATTTGCATCCAAGCTGAATCTCATCATATGAAACTCGTACTCAAGATCTAATTGAGTCTTAGAAAACTCAAATCAACTTTAAATGTATATGGTCAAATCTAATTTAACATTCAAAGGAAATAGAAAATAATTCGATCTCGTCGAATTGGATCAGCAGTGCATTGTCAAGCCTAGTTGCTGACAATTAGTAACCCATCTTCAAGGAACTTGATCCAAAACATTAATTGAATTAATGTAAGGACCAAAGTAAGGAGTTCATCCCCTATTGTGTGTGACCCCATAGGTTTCAATCTGTCTGATAATGAGAATAATCCCTAATAAGCATTACGGTTATACCGAAACTCCTTTCGATGGATCGAAACAATTTTGACTCTATTCAAACTTGGAATCGACGATCCTAATCGATTCTAGTGAGCTTCTCACAATCCACCAGTGACGCCTAGCAGTATGAAGTGGCAAGCCAACAGGTTAGAAAAAGAATGCAGAATGTAGTTACCATGCAGTATAGTTCTTCTATTAAGAATCTCAACAAGGTGTTAGGTTAAGGATAACTCGTCAAACCCTAAGCACCGATCTGTTGGGCCTGGTGTGGTGCTATCAAGGCTCAGGGGGATAACTTGTATTATGCTGGGTGTGAGTCCAAGGGTTGAGATTAAATTAAATCATGGGTGTACACGGGCTTGAGGATTAGTTTAACTCATTGGGTTAGTCTATGGAAGTTTTTGTTGAGTCTGGGCCTGACCCACTTCGTGGATGTATTTAAACTCTAGTTCTAGGGTTTGAAGGAATAGAGAATAGATTCTATTCTTTCCGAAATCCTTTCTCTCATCGTAGGGCGGCAACCCTATCTTATCCATCTCTTCTTCCTCCTCCTCCCTCTCTCTCTTCCTCCCTGCCGCACGAAGCCAAGAACGAAGCCGTGGAGAAAAGGGGCTGTTGTGTTTTGAACTCAAGATCAAGAACTTCAAAAGCAAACGCTTCACCACTGCACTAACTTGATCATTGGCAACAAAGGGTGAAAGCCCAGGTTACTTCTCCAGCAAGGTTGATCTCATTGCTGTTTATCAAGGACTAAACCTCAACAAGTGGTATCAGAGCCTGGTTCAGGAACAAAAATAAGTTGTTTGGAGATCTTCAAAGGGTTGAAACAATTTCAACAAGGTCCATCAATGTACTTCTTAATTTTCTAAAATTTATTTTTGTGCTATTTTTGTTTTGGTTGAAATCTCGCCATGGGTAGTAGCATAAAAATAGATTTTGAAAAGTTTGATGGGAAGGAAAGTTTTTCCATATGGAAAGTCTAGGTAGAGGACCTTCTTGTGCAGTAGGGTTTAGATATGGCTTTAGAGGAAAGGCCAGATGGGATAACAGATAAGCAGTGGATGTCACTGAAAAAGAAGGCATGTTCAATGATCAGAGGATGTCTGGCAGATTTAGTCCTTTATTCAGTGCTGGAGGAGAAGACCTCGAAAGGACTCTGGTCGAAGTTGCAAGCCCTCTACATGGGAAGAACATGTGCAACAAGTTGATGTTGAAGGAAGCGCCTCTACAGCTTTCGGATGTCAGAAGGTGGAGATGTGCTGGGCAACATCCAGGTATTCGACTAGGTGAGCAATGAATTGTTGAATGTTGGGATCAAGATGGAGGAGGAAGATAAGGCACTTTTGTTATTATGTTCACTGCCCACATCACATGACTCATTGGTCACGACGCTACTCTACGGGAAGGAGACATTGTTTTATGAAGATATTATCTCGGTTCTTCGAACGAATGAGCAGAGGGAGAGGATGATCAAGGAAGCTGTTCCCCATGAGGGTCTATCAGTTGGGGAAAGGTCAGGCAGAGATAGGGACAAGAGCAGGCCTAGGGGACGGTTACAGTCCAAGAAGGCTAAGTAGTGTGGTGAGGTATGACATTTTAAAAGGGATTATCCTAAGTGGAAAAAGGAAGAAAGGGAGGATCTGAGTCTGTGAGTACAGTTGTAGGACAGGATGTAGAGGATGATCTCTTGGTGGTATCAGATGGTCACAGTCACAGTACAAAGATGTGGACCTTGGATTTAGCCTGTTCTCATCATTACACTCCCAACCGGTCATGGTCCAGTACTTACACAGAGGTTGATGAGGGGTGTGTGACTCTTGGAGATGATCATCCTTGTAAGGTGGCATGGATTGGCACAGTGAGGGTGATGATGTTTGATGGCATGGTGCACACTCTTACCAGTGTGAAGCATGTTCCAGAACTCAAGAAAATCTAGTGTCACTGGGGTACCTAAAGCAGACATGATACAACTTCAGCAGTCATGTCAGGAGTGGAGTTCTAAACATCTCCAATGAAACTATGGTGGTGATGAGAGGGAGAAGGCTGGGGAACAACCTATACAGGTTGGAGGGCTCTATGGTGACATGGAAATATGAGGCAACATGTATGGAACATGATCCTCGAGATATGTACATGATGTGGCATTATCGCCTAAGCCACATGGAAGACAGGGGGATGAAAGAACTGAGCAAGATAGGATTACTTTCGGACTTAAGTGGTGGAGTCATGGAGATCTGTGAGCCATGTCAGATGGAAAAGCAAAGGAGTCTGTAGTTCTTGGTCAGTATAGCTAGGAGTGCAAAACCCCTGAAGTTAGTATACATGGATGTCTGGGGACCAGCCCTAGTTTCTGCAAGGAATGGGGCTAGATACTTCTTTACCTTGATAGATGATTTCTCAGGAAAGTAGTGGATCTACTTCATGAATGAGAAATCAGAGGTCTTCACCAAGTTCAAAATCTGGAAGGCTGAGGTAGAGAGGAGCAGGGTAGGAGTATAAAGTGTCTGAGGTCAGACAATGGCAGAAAATACACCAGCAGGGAGTTCTAGAGATTTTATGAGGAGTGGGGCATCGAAAGGCACTTCTTGGCAATGAAAACTTCTTAATAGGAAGGGGTGGCTAAGAGAATGAACAGAACACTACTGGAAAAAGTAAGGTGCTTGAGGCTACAGGCATGGCTTCCAAAGATGTTCTGGGTTGATGCAGTAGGTGTAGCTAGTTACTTGGTCAATCGGTCACCGCACACCATGTTGGATGGAGGCATTCCAAAGGAGATATGGTCTGGAGGGAAGATAAGCTGAACCATCCGAGGGTGTTTGGATGCACGACATATGTGCATGTTGGTGCTGGAGAGCGGAGTAAGTTGGACGCCAGGTCTAAGAAGATGGTGTTCCTGGGCTACCTGCATGGAATCAAGGGGTATCAATTGTAGGATCCCTTGGAGAAGAAGGTCGTCATCAACAGGGATGTGACATTCGATGAGAACTCAATTCTCTAGAACAGAGATGGTACAGATGCATAGCAGGGACTACAGGAGGTAGAACACGGTAACACTAGTCAGATGACCTCCTACACAGTCGTACCATTTGCTAGTGGACCAGGATGATTTGAAATTCAGTGAAGAGGACTGATAGAGGGGTCAAAAGCCAGGATATTCAGCAGGATGCAGCTGAGCAGAGGACTCAGGAGGATGCAACTGGGTAGGGGACTGATATTGGGATTGCACTGCACAGGCCCAGGAGAAACGTGCAACCACCAATTCGATACGGCTTCAAGGATTTGGTGTCATATGCCATGGTGATAACGAATGAAGACCCTTACACCTATCAGAAGACTGTGGAGAGCCAGGACAGAGATAGGTGGGTCCAGACTATGGCAGGAGATGCGGGCTATGGGAGAGAAGATGCAGTCTTTTCAGAGGACTGGCATGTGGCAGGTGGTTCAGTTGCCATAAAGGAAGAAATCCATTGATTGCAAATGAATTTATCAGCGCAAGAAAGAGCCTTCAGAGTAAAGAGGTATCGGGTATAAGGCAGGACTAGTGGCTAGAGGATACTTTCGGAAGGAAGGCTTCGACTACAGAGAGCTGGTGGAAGAAGATGGAGTGGAGCTGGTGAAGGTACACCAAAGAGAATCTAGCAATGTACTGACCAAGGTTCTTTTACGAGACAACTTTAGTAGGGATTGCAGCTGATGGACACGGCGAACGTACTGAGGCCTTGAAAGCACCAAGGTGGAGATTGTTGGGCCTGGTGTAGTGCTATCAAGGCCCAGGGGGGCTAACTTGTATTGGGCTGGATGTGAGTCCAAGGGTTGAGATTAAATCAAGTCATGGGTGTACACGGGCTTGGGGATTAGTTTAACTCATTGGGTTAGTCCATGGGAGTTTTTGTTGAGTCTGGACCTAGCTCACTTCGTGGATGTATTTAAACTCTAGTTCTAGAGTTTGAAGGAATAGAGAATAGATTCTTTTCTTCCAAAAATCCTTTCTCTCATCGTAGGGTGGCAGCCCTATCTTCTCCATCTCTTCTTCCTCCTCCCTCTCTCTCTCTTCCTTCGCACGGAGCCAAGAACGAAGCCTCCACGGCTTCAGTTGAGGGCCAGGCCCACCGGCTTCCTGAGCCGCCCTATCTTCTCCATCTTTTCTTCCTCCTTCTCCCTCTCTCTCTCTTCTTCCTCCCTGCCGCATGGAGCCAAGAACGAAGCCTCCACGGCTTCGGTTAAGGGCCAGACCCACGGCTTCTTCCTTTCGTGCGGAACGCACGGAGAAGAAGCAGCTGGGATCTAAGCAACGATGTGAAGGCCGTGAAGGAGCTCAACGTGGAGGAGCGTGAAGAGCATGGAGGTAGTAAAAGAGGGAAGGTTTTAGTTGAAGCAAATCTCATGGAAACGAAGAAAAGGGGCTGTTGTGTTTTGAACTCAAGATCAAGAACTTCAAAAGCAGACGCTTTACCACTGCACTCCTCCAGCGAGGTTGATCCATTACTGTTCATCAAGGACTAAACCCCAACACGATCATATGCAATATTTATTCGACTTGAGTTCAACTTGTGATTTTAATGAAAACTCCTTTCCATTATCACCTGCCATGGCCACGGATTCATAAACTCAGTCTCCTAAATAATATAGAACTACTCTCTATCTACTTCTTACTCCTACATTAGGACCACTACAACCAACATACATAACAAAGTCCTTAATGCCTAAGAGGATCAAGGCAATATCCAGTCAAACTATAATAATCCTAGTGTGAGCAACCAAAGTACCATAGGTCAAGGACCATTTATACTACAACATTACTGATGTCATCCTATTGATTTCTCGTATGATTTCGCTTAGTACCGATGTCAAACATTTATCAGCATTCTCGCCTTAGTATCTCATACCTCATACAAGAGACATGTATCAAAGTGATCCATGCTTCAATATGATCAAATCGATCATCGTTCTCATGATTAATCAATTGATTGGGAGCATTTTAAAAGTTAATTTATTATGATATGTGTCCCAAATTTTTAACTCTTGAAAATATATGTCATTGTCCATCAATCCAAGGACGATACATGACACATCAATGTATATGAAAAAAAAAATCTAATTTTATTAAGAAGATTATAATTATGTATAATAAAAGTTCTGAAATAAAATATAATGTGTATGCTAATAATTAGCTTTTCAGAACACTCATCTAACATTTATAATATTCTTTATAAACTTGTTGTCAATTGATTAGCATCAAACCTTTTTTTTTCTCATTGTACTCATTATTTGTTTCCAAATTACCATGAAGATATTAGCAAACGAATTAGTTTTGTTGGTAATTGCAATTAAGTTTTTCCAAATAAAGGCAACCACAGCTGTAAGGATGGTAAAAATAGTAATTACAATAGTTGAGACAATAATTGCCATGATGATATAGGAAATAAAAATAATGAAGAGCGTGGTACTGGCAACAGTAATAAAAATATATAAAATGTTTATTTTAAAAATATTAAAAATAAAGATTTTTAGCTTCAATTTTTTAGAATTAATAAATTTAACTTTTAAAATATAAAATAGAAATAATAATATCAATTTTTTGGCTTGAGTTTTTATGATTTTATTCTTGAAAAAAAAAAAAGAAATAAAATGATGCTACATTGGCCCTAGTCTTTTTTTTTTTTAAATGAATACTTACTTAGTGTTTTTATTTTGTTTTTGATATGTTATATGGCAATCTAAATATTAACTTGACAACCCCAACAAGGTTTAAATGGATATTATTATCCGAAATGCAAAGTTATAGCTCATTGCAACTGATCTTGTCAAGTCTTCATCAATTAAACTTTGATCTTCCTGCAAGTCAAGCATGCGGTCTCATTAATTGTTATTGTTCCACTTTGATTCTTAAACTTTAAAAAGTTATAAAAATAATTCTAAACTTTCTATTTTGTATTACTTTGATCCCTACCATTAAATAGAAAAGATGCTGTTTATTTTTATCCTATGTGGCAGCATTTGTAGAAGCACACGTGGCATCTAAGTGGTAAAAATAAATTTAAAATTTATAACTAATCAGTTAACCCATTATGTAATAATTTAAAAAATATATAAACAAATAAAAATAATCTCCTTCCACCTTGATTTGCTCTAAGAGGGAGTGAAGCAGGTACGCGAGCACTCATGGGTTAAGGCAAATCAGGATGTAGGAGATTATTTTTATTTTTTTAATAATTTTTTAATTATTAAATAATGGGTTAAATAATGGGTTAACGAGTTAATTATAGATTTTAAATTTATTTTTATCACTTGAATGCCATGTGTGCTACTATGTATGCTGCCACATAGGATAAAAATGAACGATATCTCCTCTATTTAATGGTAGAGATCAAAGTGATACAAAATAGAAAGTTTAGAATTATTTTTATAACTTTTTAAAGCTTAAGGAGCAAAGTGACATTGTCCCTTAAGTACAGAGGTTAATTCTATAGTTTAGCCATAAAAGAACTTTAGCATTCTTGTTGACTCAGCAAATCCACATGTCTTGTTCACATTTAATCCATTGTTACCATTTGGTGATTATGAGATAAATATTTATATTTTACTGTTAGAAGCAAAGTAGCAAAGTAGAAGATATTTTGGAGGCCTTGAACAGCCCATACCAATATAAAATAGTAACCAATAAGCAAGGGTAGTTAGAATTTTTATTTGCTTTTAAATTTCTTATAAAATTACTCTCTTTCAAACAAAATTTGGGAGCAATGGTAAAATTAAGTAATAATCCCACTGACCAAAGGTTTTGGCTTTACTATTGCCCATAAGGTTGGCACATTTTTTACCCAACCTAAAGTGTTAAGTTCATAAGTTAGGTACGCATTAGTTAAGCTGGAATCATTAGCCAATTGGGTCAAGACTCTTTAACCTATTGGCTCTTTAGCCAATTGGCATGAATGTGAACTATTGGATCAATGATCCAATAACTCAAAATGAAATAATGAGAGGGCGTTAGCTCAGCCCTAGTTTTTTTTTCAAAAAAAATAGAGAGGAAAACTTAAATCAATAAGTAAAAAATTGTTTAGAGAATTGCTGTTCATATTATTATTTGCTTTGTCGTATCATGTGATGTAGTTTAAGAATTTTGAAAAATAACTTACATGTATAATATGAGGTTGTTTAGAGAATTGCTGTTCATATTATTATTTGCTTTGTCGTATCATGTGATATAGTTTAAGAATTTTGAAAAACTAACTTACATATATATAATATAATCATATGAGGCCCAGATTGGTTTGGGCCAACTAAATTGCATTAATAGGTTGTTGGCAAGATGACATGTTGGTTATACGTTTGATCTGAGATGGAAAATCTTGGACTACTTGGAGGTTGGTCAAGTTTGGATCCAACCATATGGACATTCATGCATGATCTCAATCTGATTAAAAAGTTGTTTGCAATTTTGCAAATGAAATCCTACAACATTATGGATATTCATATATGATCTCAATCTAATTAAAAAGTTATCTAAAATTGTACAAATGAAATATCATTGTAGCTTCAATTAAAATATAATTGAGTTACATAAAACTAAACCGTATAGTAATTTAACTAATACTATTTAAAAAATCATAGTTATGAAATCCTATTTAGCAAAGCTAATTATATTATCAAAAATATTATAAATTATTCTTAATTTATAATATTTTATAATATTAATATTATAATATTATTTATAATATAATATTTTACATAATATTGTGCCATATTATGTTATGGTAAGTACTAGATGTGATTGTTCTTGTGTTTCAAAATAATTAGATAACTCCTTTCGGACTGGCTTATAACTAATTTGACTGCGATGCAATTAGCATACTTTTCAATTCTACTTACAGCTTAAGTGCAGTTGAATTTACAATATATAATCAAATTACACTACCTAAAGTAAATGAGGTGCATTACAATTTAATATGTAGTGTAATTTCAATTGCCATGGATTACCATCTTTAACAATCATTCATACTTTTTAGCACCTGGATAAGATGCATGGAGAAGGGATCAGATGTACAAATTATTTCTTCCTCATGGATACATCTTGGCTTACAGAAGTTGACAATCAAGAAACAGGATTTTTGGACTACGGAGGCACACGCATCTCACACCCCTCTTTTCAATTTTGATCCCTTTACTAGCACATTGAGACCACCAATCATTCACATGTATTTGCCAATCAACTTTATCTTATGCTACCACCTCTCAATATGCCCCAATTTTTTTTTTTTTTTTTGAGTCATATCGCAACATTTGTTTGTGATTCTTCCAAAAATTCCCTGCTCAACCTAGCAAAACTTCCGACTACTAACGGTTATTTACTAATTCTTTCTTGATTCCATCGATACAAATACATCATTTCAATTGCCGATAAGGTTCCTATTTTGCTAATAGCTTTATTACCAAAGATCATCGGTAGCTTATTCCAAATGGATAAAAACAAGGCTCTATTTGAAACAGTTGTTATGAACCAATCATAGCTGTTTTTCTGTTGAGTCTTTTTTTTATATATACAAGAGAGCGATCATACGACACGGGTACAAGTCAGTCCATAATGATCAGAATACAATATTTATGTAAAACAAAAGGGCAGGGATCACCCTGCCTCCTTCTCCAAAAGCTTGAATGATGAGCCACTAACGATACCACCCAATCGGCCGTCGAATTAGCTTCACGATAGGTATGACGAATCTGAACTCCATGAGCCTCTTTCAAAATAGCCCATATATCCTGTAAGAACAGATTGATAGGGGCTTGGGAGCCATTATCCCTCCGCAGCCATCGAATAACAGTCATAGAGTCATCCTCAATAATGAGGTTATAAGCATGAAGAGTCCGAACAGCATAGGAGATGCCCTCCCAAGTTGCATAGAGCTTAGTCATTGGGACAAAGGAGTCCAGACTACCAAATCCACCGGCTGCCAATAGGTCGCCCTCCGGCCCATGGATGATAAAGGCAGAACCCGCTAATTTATCACGGACACTCTCGTCAAAATTAATTTTGACAAACCCTAGGAGGGGGGCTCCAAGATATGAAAACCGTACGCTGGTTCGCTGCCGAAGCAGCAGGAAAACCCCAGAGGCCAGAGGAGTCAAAACCACTTGTATAGTAGCCACGGGCACAATTCTTCGTCAAGGATCTGATTTTTTGTATGATCCTGTGGAAGGATATACTATCATCTGTAAAGATAATCTGGTTCCTAGACAACCAGATCTGGTAAGCCGTAAACTGTTAAGTCTTTTAAAGATATCTCATCTTTTTCAATTTTTCATCGAAAATGATGGATTATATAGATTTAAATATAAAAAATAGCTAAATCTGTGCTTGAATTTAGCCAAGCTGAAAAAAGTGATCGGATCAGTGCTTGAATTTAGCTAAGCTAATATTCGATTATCTCTCCGATCCTTGAATCCAGAGCCATCTCACTTTTTTATTATTTTTATTTTTAAGATTTTTAAAATATATTTTAAGTTCGAATAAAGAAGAAGAGTTGTATTAGGTAACTAACAGCTGGCATAAAATTTCATTAGATTTTTTAAAATATAAATATACTCAATCAAACTATGAGTAAAGTGGAGGAGCATATTCATGTAGCTAATCTCATGTACTTGAAAAAGACTTAGGCTTTGTTTGAATCTTTGGAGGAGAAAAAAAGGAGAGAATAAAAAGAAGAAAATGTCAAAAGCCCGAATATGGAGCGATACTTTTTTCCTTCTTCAGCTTAACCCCCGGGGTTAATAGAAATGAGTTGAGTTGAGATTTCCGAATGATGTGGATTCAAAGGTCTTTTTGTACCTTATGATTCCTCTTCTAGCACTTCGTTAGCATGGGTATGTGCTCGTCTTTTAGCTCGTCGCCTTAGTTTGGTGATTCATAGCCTCATTTCGGAGGAGCAAGGGGCATTCATTAGAGGGTGGTCTATTTCGGATAACGTCCTCATTGCTCAGGAGTTCATGCATGTTCATAGTCGAATGGCTGTCAAGGATATGGAGCGTGCTTATGATAGACTGAGTTAGGTCTTTTTGTACCGTTCTGAGTTTGGGTTTGACGGTCTATCAACAAAGGCCTTCTTACTCTCTGATCATCAATGGGAGCTCGATTGAGTTTTTCCACTCTATTGTCGGTCTCCGACAAGGTGTCCCTTTATCCCCTTTGCTGTTTATCCTAGCTGCGGATGATCTTTCTCGTGCTTTATGCCAGGCTTAGTAGGATCGGCGGATTGTCCCAGTTATAGCCGGGTCATAGGGCCCTTTTGTCTCTCATCTTCTTTTTGCTGATGATTGTATTCTCCTAGGCCAGGCATCCATTGATAATGCGGCTTCCTTTCATTTTATTATTCAGCGCTACTGTCAGGCTTCAGGACAGAAGGTCAACTTTTTAAGTCTTCTATATGCTTTAGCCCGAAGACTTCTAGATCCACTAGGAAAGCCATTATCAATTTATCGGGTATCACTACTCAGACTGACAGGTTTATGTATTTGGGGATCCCTATAATGGGGAGATGCCCCCGATGCTCTGATTACTCTGAGATTAAGAGGCGGGTGCGCCAGCGTATAGAGGGATGGTAGGTTACTGGCCTTTCGATGATGGCTCGGGTTATCATTATTCGATCGGTTCTTTCCTCTCTTCCCCTGCATCTCCTGTCGAATGCTGCCATTCCGATTACTTGCCTAAGGAGGATCAAAAGATGCTTTCGTGATTTTCTATGGGCTTTTATGCAGGACGATCACGGGATTCACCTCTTATCCTGGGATATGGTCTGTATGCCTATCCTTGAGGGTGGTCTATGGATCCAGTCTTTGATTGTTAGAAAGAAGCCCTTCTTGCCAGACATGCTTCGAGATTCCTTCTGGAGCCGCATTGTCTGTGGAGTTCTCTGATGCGAACGAGGTATGGAGACTGGTCGTCCGCCACGCACATTATTCCACCTCGGGGATGTTCCTCTTTCTGGAGGGAGGTCTGTCGCTATGGCCAGACTATCTTGAACAATATCTTGTGTATGATCGGAGATGGTTCTTCAGTCAACGTTATTCAGGATATCTAGATTTCTAAGCTTCTCTCTCTCTCGATGGCCCTCATTTATTAGTATTGAGGCTCCTTCCAGCTTAAGGGTTAAGGACTTGATTTCCTTAGACCCCCTGCCTAGCATATCCCCTCGGTGACCAGATTCTTCGGTGCTGAGCTTGCCCAGCGGATTCTCTCAATGCCTCTTATTCCTAGTCGATATCTGATGCTAGGCTTTGGCAGAGATCCTGTCTCTCTAAGGCTCCTACTAGGGATCTGATGAAGATGTTCAGACCTCAATCTCAGCGCTCGGAGGATGCTGCGTGGATTTGGAAGCTTCTTATTATCCCCAGAGTTCAGTTATTTATATGGAAGCTTCTTTGGAACTGTCTTCCTACCTATGCTCTCCTATCTCGGAGGGGTCTACCTATCCAGTCGATCTGTCCTTTATGCAGCTTGGAGGAGGAATCTATAGATCATGCTATTTTCATCTGCCCTAGAGCTAGATGGGTTTGGTATATGATGGGTTATTCTATCAGATAGGATGACCCGGGCTCCTGCGCTCCTCTTTCCTTCTTGACCTTCGGAGGAGCTCTCAGCAAAAGAAAGGTCTCTGGGCGGTCACAGCATATCAGATTTGGTTGTCGAGGAACCAGCTTATTTTCTCTGATGACACTATTTCTCTTCATAAGATTGTAAGGAATATAAGATTGTTGGTGGCGGACTGTGCTCGTGTTGGTTCTGACGTCTCTGGCCACTGGGGATCCCCTGCTGCTTCGGCAGCGAATGGCATACGATTTTTATCTCCTGGGAGCCCCCCCTCTAGGGTTTATCAAAATCAACTTTGACGGGAGTGTTCGTGGAAGAGCTGATGGTTCTGTTTCATTATTCGAGGACCTCATGGTGACTTATCGGCAGCGAGAGGTTTTGGCACTCTCGACTCCTCGGTCCCCATGACTGAGCTTTATGCGGCTTGGGCGGGTATTTCTTATGCTACTCGGGTTCTTCATGCTCGGAGGCTTTTGATTGAGGTTGACTCCATGTCGGTCATTTCTTGGATGCAGATGCAGAATTGCCCTTCTGGCCATACTAATCTGATTCTTAGGGATATTTGGGCTATACTATGGGAGGTTGATTGCGCCCAAACCCGTCATATTTATCGTGAAGCTAACTCGGCGGCTGATTGGGTGGCTGCTTCAGTGGCTCAGATTGCTGGTTCATAATTTTGAGGCCGAGTGACCCCTGCCCTGCTCTTTGCAACAAATTTTATACTCGAATCTATTTGGACTGATTCACACTAAACTAGTATGACCGTTTGTTATAAAAAATAAAAAAAAAACCCGAAAGAAAAGTCCTATAGGAACGTAGGCAAAATCTATTCACATCTTTTTCTCTCTCTGAGTCTATATATATATATATATATATGTTATTTTGAAAAAAATACTTTTTTATTAAAAAAAACTTCGTCTGCCGTGCATGTCACGTGCCGCGCGCTGGTTACCCGAGACGGTCGGGACATTGCTGCCATTGGCCGCAGCAACGAAGAGCTAGGGTTGTCACCGTATAAATTTCGGGGACCGCCAGCTCCAAACTCGAAACCGGGCAAGTCGACGACATCCGCCGAAGATGGTGAGTTTCCCCGCCGATCGTTCTCCTGTCAACTCAAATTTCCATCTTCTTCTTCTATCTGTAAATGTCTTTCAATATGTTTCGCTGTATCCATGGATGCTTTCATACCTGCTGCTAGACTCAGACAAGTCGTTTCTGTAAAATTACAGCCGAAACAAATACACGAGATCAAGGACTTCCTTCTCACGGCGAGAAGAAAGGACGCTCGTTCCGTCCAGATCAAGAAAAACAAAGGCGTTGTTAAGTTCAAAGTCCGATGCACGAAATACCTCTACACGCTCTGCGTTTTCGATTCTGAAAAGGCTGATAAGTTGAAACAATCACTTCCTCTAGGTCATTTGCTGATGATTAGATAAATTTATTTTTCGTTGGATATATCTTTTAATCGTGATATTTATATTCAAGAAATCAAAATCCACCTTTTCTAGTTTTGTGCCTTTATCTGTTTATAGAAATTCATGAACTCTCTGAAATCATTGAATAAAAAATTTTCTCCTCACCACCTTATAACTTTTTATTCTTCATCTCAACTCTCAAAAAATCTAAAAAATTATGATTTTAAGCTTCAGCACAGTACTTAACATTATAAGCAGTTATATATATTGGTTGCACTTACCCACCAATTATAGTTGGCAAGCAGCATGAGATCAAAACATCCATCAAACTCTTTTTAAAATTCATATAGTTGTTTTATATAGGAGATTTATGTGCAATAAAGCTTGCTTATGAGAAGCAAATTCAAAACCAGGACTACCTTTGTGACTTAGATAATCCAGTCACCATCTTCCAGTAGGCTAGTTCTCTTTAACCATGCGATGAGGGTAGATGGTGCAATAGAGGGAGTATAAAGATTGTTTTTATAAAAGCAACGGTCATTTTGGTGAATAATGAATGAAATAATGCAGATTCATCATCATCGTTGTGGTTGCATGGTTGTCTGCATTGATAGAAGATTAAATCAATTGATAATTAAATACTCAATATCTCACAACATCTTTGTAGACATGTTTCTTTCTATCGTCAATTCCTCAAAGGAATTGACGCAGAGTCCTTTTAACCTGAGATAGAGAAGTACATTATCTGCTATGCCTTAAATTCTTTCATCTTGCATGATACTTTATCTACAATTACCACCAAAAGTCCATGATAGAGCTGATGAAGAACAGTTCCTTCTCTGTTAGCAGATATATCATTTTATAACCTGTCTAGATACGAAGGGAGGAGAGAAATGAAATAAAAGAAATGAGAGGAGAATAGAGAGCAAGAAGACCTTGGATTGAAGAAAATGAAGAGCAAAGATATCTGGCCTCGAGAAAAGAGAATAGAAAGCGGAATTTCTCTTCTCTCTAAATATCTCCAACTGTGGGAGGATTAAAAAAAAGGGTGGTTTGGAGAAAAACTATTCTCTCCATTTCTTTTTTTTTTTCCTCTCTCTCTTGACTTGGCCTTCCATATGAAGAAAAAAGAGTCTCTTCTCTCCTCTCCAATGACATAGAGGAATTTTTCATTTTTCCGTGGATTTTACGGATGAGTTTGGAGATGGAGACCCTAATCTCTGTCTCTGTTCTCTAATCCAATGGATTCTCAAAAATTCTCTCCATCGCTATCCTCATATCCAAATCCACCCCACCGGGTAGTTCTCCGGATTGGGTTTTTCTGTTCCCATTGCCATCCCTAAGCATGACACTCAGGTAAGTGGTCAAAAACAAATAGTGAATTTGGTGCCTGCATATAATTTTCTCTGTGTGCATCTAGAAGATAGTTGTTCCATGGTCTCTGTAAAATGTTTGCTTTCTAGATACAGGTGAACAAAGGTAGCTAATTTGTACTTCTAGAATTAAAATATGTTATAATGTGGTGTGAAGAAAACCATGAGGAAATTTTGCTCTTAGTTTTATGTGCAGTGAGCTGAAAATATGTTGCATACTTTATTCCGTGTTACATAAGAGAATATTGGAAAGAATAAAGCTATTCTTGCCATTGGTCAGAACGCTTTATTAATTCTGCAATGGAACATGTTCTATAGGGGGATTGAATGTGTTGTATCATTTTCTGTTTCCAGGTCTTATTGTGCAAGATCTGTGAGGATGGAGGAGATAGCTCTTTAGCCTATGTGGCCTTTGTTTTTCTTACCTTGCAGTGGAATCTTTAAAATTCTCTCGTGGTTGGAGGTGATTACTTTTTTTTTTTTTTTAATGCCAATATGAGGAATATGCGGCATACCGAAAAGTTTTGGCAATTGTTGCTTGTGTTACTTGGGACCTTGTATCTCTAAACTTTTTCATGTCAAGTGACCTATTGCTTCAGTCTCTCATGTTCTATAATAGAACAAAACTTAGATACGATATGTTATTTACAGAACTCACGGACCCTCTGTTTCCGTAGCTGTCTCTCTCATTCTTTTTCCTTTCAATCATCACTTGATACTTGAAAATCTTAGGTGGTGTTAGAAAAGAAGAGAGAGAGAGAGAGAGAGAGAGAGAGAGAGAGAGAGAGATAATCAGAGGGCACGGCAGTAATGCATTACTGAATTGCACCTAAGTTTTTTGAAATTTTGCTCCTTCCAATTTCACTACTTGCTGCAGTTAAAAGTATTTGTATTTTCTTGCTAGTATCATATACTTTGATTTTAGAAATTAGAAGTATATCTCCCAGTGCAAACCCCAAACCGGTGTAATATCTGAACTTCACGATAAAAATAGAGCTATATACCTTGCGAAAGAAGGGCCGTTTTTGTGCTATGACATTTTCCTGGCTAGGGTGTCAATGGACGTGCTGTCAGTCATCAGTTCCCCCACCTCCGCCTGAGATGTCAATGTTTTAGTGTGCTGGTACTCTGAATCATTTTCTTGGGATATTGTTGATTAACCTTTATCTATATATTGTTGCTCTAAAATTATGGTTGCAAATGTTATTTTCAAAAGTGGGCAACCAAATTCACCATTCATATGCCATTTTACTTGATGAGAGCATCCAACGTCACATTGTTTGGTGTGAAATATTTCAATAATCAAAGGTCATTATCATTGTATGTAATATATCTTGAGAATTAGAGTTCATTATGGATGCAATACTAATAATATCTTTAAAAATTTATCTACATAATCTATTATAATATCATATATATATATATATATAATAATAATGCTATTATTATAATATATTATAATATTATACTATAATAATAATTAATATGATCATATACTATGTTATTATTAATAATTAATAATAAATGTTATAATATTGGTTATATATAAATACACAAGGCGTTTGTGGTTGCGATTGTGGTGTAATATTATTATGATTTATTATTAATATTATAATATAATATATATTGTTAATATATCATAATATTAATATAATATTAGTAATAAATAATATATTATGATAATTAACAGTATATATTAATATTATGTAAAAAATAATATGTATAATAATATTATTATATAAAATATTATTTTATAGAAAGAGTGATTTTTTAACAATTCATGGTAAAGATAGGGTAGAGGTAGACCTAAACTAATATGGATAGAAATAATAAAAAAAGATATAACTATTTGTAATTTGAATGTCGACTTGGTCTAAATAGAGCAGAGTGGAGGAAGCATATTCATATAGCAGACCCTATGTAATTGGAGAAAGGCTTAGATGAGTTGAGTATAATAATATATTATATAATATTTACATATTGTAAGGTAATATATTATATTATTATAATATAGAGCAAAGAGATATGTAAATACAAAGACAAAATTGGTTCGATATTTTAGTGCAAGTCACTATCATCATAGTGATCTAACATTCTTAATCCTTGGGATTAAGATCGTTTTATTGGAGAGGTCTAAATCTCATGATGATCACAAATCACTATCAAAATAGGATGCCAAATACTATAATCTTATCATCAACCCAAGATTATACGGTGATATTTTAAAGGACACTCCATGCCAAACAATACCTACGTGATATTCAAAAGCGAGCTATGTTATCCATATGATGTGGCTGACGCAGCCACAAGGATAATTATGGCAAAATCGAAACCTTAAGACGGCCCCGGCATTTTTGAGTCGACCAAGTCGGCCCCGACCTTCTCAGGTCGGCCCCGTTCGGCCTCGCATCTCCGAGTCGATCAAGTCGGCCCCGACCTTCTCAGGTCGGCCTCGCTCGGCCCCGGCACCTCCAAGTCGGCCTAGTCTGCCTCGACCTTCTCAGGTCAGCCTCGCTCGGCCCCGACATCTCCAAGTCGGCCAAGTCGGCCCCGACCTTCTTAGGTCGGCCCGCTCGGCTCTGGCACGTCCAAGTCGGCCAAGTCGACCCCGACCTTCTCAGGTTGGCCCCGCTCGGCCCGGCATCTCTGAGTCGGCCAAGTCGGCCCCGACCTTCTCAGGTCGGCCCCGCTCGGCCCCGACACCTTCCAAGTTGGCCTAGTCGGCCCCGACCTTCTCAGGTTGGTCCCGCTCGGCCCCGGCATCCCGACCTTCTCAGGTCGGCCCCGCTCGGCCCCGGCACCTCCAAGTCGGCCAAGTTGGCCCCGACCTTCTCAGGTCGGCCCCGCTCGGCCCCAGCATCTCCGAGTCGGCCAAGTCAGCCCCGACCTTCTCAGGTCGGCCCCGCTCGGCCCCAGCACCTTCAAGTCGGCCCCGACCTTCTCAGGTCGGCCTCGCTCGGCCCCGCATCTCCAAGTCATCCAAGTCGGCCAAGTCGGCCCCGATCTTCTCAGGTCGGCCCCGCTCGGCCCCGGCACCTTCAAGTCGGCCAAGTCGCCCCGGCCTTCCCAGGTCGGTCCCGCTCGGCCCGGCATCTCCGAGTCGGCCAAGTCGGCCCCAACCTTCTTAAGTCGCCCCGGCTCGGCACCTCCAAGTCGGCCAAGTCGGCCCCAGCCTTCCCAGGTCGGCCCCTCTGGTCCCAGCTTCTCCAGGCCAGCTGTGTCGGCCCCAACCATCCATGGTCGGCCCCGCCCCGGCACCTTGAGGACGGACCAAACAGTCCTGCCTATTTGCGCCGCCGTCCTTCTGACCCACGCCGCCTGGCATCCTTAGGCCCAACTACCCACTGGCCACGCCGCTGATGGGACTGGACCTAACTACCTGTCAGCCCCGCTGACTGATGGGACATGGCTCATCAATCGCCGTTTTTCTCCTGACTGATGGGACGTGGCTCACCAATCGCCGTTTTTCTCCTCCTCCGATGGGACAGGACCCACCAACCAACCAAGATTCATGCAACCCTCACAAACCCCGCAGATATTCCTTTCTCACGGAACTCCACGTGGTCGCACAGGGGTCAACCCCTACAAAAGGGAAGGTCCACTCAAGAATTAGGTAACGCAAACCCATACACTTGCTACCCTGATACCTAGAAAGAAATTCCTATCTTTCTGAGGACTCATCTTTTCTCCCAGAGCTCGTCTGAGCTCTTCCTCAGCTGTGACCCCTGTTACTGACTTGAGCGTCGGAGGGTCCCCACCGGAGCTTCCCTCCGATCTTTGGACTTTTGCAGGCCATCCGATCAGGCGAAGGACGGCAGATTAAGCAGCTCTCTTCTTCCGACGTTCAGGGTCGGTGATCAGGCGTCATCAGATTGGCGCGCCAGGTAGGGAAAACTGAGGCAGACAAAGGAGGTCCAAACCCTACATTTTATTTCTCTCCCCCTCCTAACAATGGTGATGACACGAGCTCAGGATGTCTCAGTCAGTCACCTGGGGCCATCTTCCCCCATCTAAGCAGCAGGAGACCAACCTCCCTGCCGCTGATCCTTCCGTCGTTTCCCCTTAACCGGAAGCAGTTGCCCCAGCTGCGGAGCAGCTGACAACCCTCACTCGACAAGTTCAGACCCTCACCGCCGTGGTCCACGGACTCCAGCAGCAGCAGTCCGTAGCTATCCAACATCAGACCGCTCCCCCTGCTAGTCAGCAATCTGCAAAGGGAGGCTCTCCTCAGCGAGAGGCCGGTCGTCGTCGGGCTTCTCCAAGGAAGCCCCACCGTGAGCCCCCCAAACGGCGCGATCCTCTGATTGCGGCCCGAGCAAGTTCCTCCGGAGCCGCACCGACAGGAGGAGCCAAAGCGGAAATCCCACTTTCTGCGTCCTTCTCCTTCTTCTTCTTCTTCCTCTTCTTCATCCTTCGAGCCGTCTCGGAGAGCCCCGACAATCAGCCGCCAGGCGGAGGAGCGCCTGGACGAGTACAACCGGCGACTAGACGAGCTCGCCAGGAAGATCAACAATCAACCAGAGGAGGAATATGACACCCGTCCTTCTTACACTCGTCGAATACTAGAGGAGCCTGTTCCCTCTAGATTCTGATTCCCCCAGATAGATCCGTACGATGGTACGATGGATCCTCTCGACCACCTTGAGAGCTACAAATCCATGATGCAAGTCCAGGGCGGCTCTGACGCCCTTCTTTGCAAGGCTTTCCCCGCCACTCTGCGGAAAACTGCTCGCGCCTGGCACTCACGCCTGTCCCCTCATAGCATCGACTCTTTTCGAGAGCTGAAAGGGCTTTTCTGGCGCATTTCGACGCCTGCCGGTGCATCCCAAGAGTCGCGGACAGCCTCTTCTCAGTGCGCCAGAAGGAGGGAGAGCCGCTGCGAGACTTTGTGTCCCGGTTCAAGACCGCCGCCCTCGAAGTTTATCACCTTGACGACGCGGTGGCAACGCTGGCGCTGAAGCGGGGACTCCTCCCGTCCCGCTTCACCTTTTCTCTAGACAAGAAGCCCCCAAGTTCCTACTCCGACATCCTTCTCTGAGCCCAGAAGTACATCCGCACGGATGAGGCCGACCTCACCCGTCGGGAATCATCAAGAAGCTCCAGCCGTAAGCCTGCCCGCCTCGAGCCTAGCGGACCCCCTCATCGCCGGCTGTCCAACCCATCTCGCCGGTTCAACAACAGGCATCGAAGCCCCATCCCCGAAGAGAGTAAGCTCATACCCCTTCTCGCCCCTCGATCCCACATCCTGATAGAAATCGAGGGCGAGCCTTATCTCCAGCACCCTCCTCCCATGAAGAAAGGTCTTTCCCGCGACAAGAGCCGTTACTGCCGATTCCATCGGGATTATGGCCACGATACCGACAGCTGCTACAGTCTGAAGCGGGCCATCGAGGAGCTCATCCAGCGGGGCTACCTCGGCAAGTATGTCCAAAAGGCACGCAGCCATTGCCGGCACTTATGGGACCCCCGCCTGCTCAGGCCGCGGTCGACAACACCCCCAACGGAGCGGACGGTTGGAATGGTGTCCTGGGGAGCGGCCTCGCATCTAAACACCGAGAGGGGAGGAGGCGCCGGGTAATGTAGTCTTGGGGGGATCGGCAAATATTGAGAATGTAAACAATGAAGGCATTGCCGTCTCTATGACGATCGCCAAGCACCCTGTAAAAAGGATATTAGTTGATAGTGGCAGCTCGGCTGACATCCTTACTTACGACGCTTTTGTTCGGATGGATTGTCTTTAGACTCTCTTCAGCCTGTGGCAACCCCTTTGGTCGGGTTCACCGGAGATTCGGTAAGGGTTGAAGGCAAGATATCTTTGCATGTCACAGCCGGGACACCACCATGCCAAAGCACAGTGATCATGAAGTTCCTGGTCGTGAGGGTCCCCTTGGCATACAACGCCATTCTCGGCGCCTAGCCTAAATCTATTGGATGCGGTTATCTCCACCCAGCGCTTGCTGGTGCAGTTTCCACTAGTAAAAGAGTAGGGGAGATGAAGGGCGAGATCGGCTCAGTTCTGCCCTGCTATCACATGGCGTCAAGCCCCTTGGAGGTCGAGCCGGTCCCAGAAGCAATTGATCCCAGGGAATCCGATAGGAACCGGCCGAGCACCTCCTGACTTTTCCACTCGGGGACGATCCGACGAGGACCGTGCGCATTGGCGGACTCCTCCCCCAGGAGGACCATGATCGCCTCCTAACCTTCATGCGGGCCAACTCAGACGTTTTCGCTTGGTCAGCGTCTGACATGCCCGGCATCCCTCCAGAAGTAATCACAAGCTCAACATTGATCCGAAGCATCATCCAATCCGCCAGAGGAAGAGGAGCTTCGCTCCCGAGCGGCAAAAAGCCATTGATGAGGAGGTCAACAAACTGCTCAATGCCGGCTACATCCGAGAAGCGCATTACCCTAGCTGGTTGGCCAATGTGGTCATGGTACGAAAGGCAAACGGGAGCTGGAGAATCTACATCGACTTCACTGACTTTAACAAGGCATGTTCAAAAGACAGTTTTCCCTGCCAAGGATAGACCAATTGGTAGATTCCACCTCCGGCCACGAGCTCCTCAGTTTCATGGATGCCTTCTTTGGATATAATCAAATAAGAATGGACCCCAACGATGAAGAGCATACATCCTTTGTGACAGAAAAGGGATTTATTGCTACAAAGTGATGCCCTTCGGTCTCAAGAACGCGGGGACGACCTATCAAAGGTTGATGAACAGGGTATTTCAGGATCAGTTGGGCCGGAACATGAAGGTCTACGTGGATGACATGTTGACCAAGAGCATCCGCGCTTTTGATCATGTTTCCGATCTAGAGGAAACCTTCAACAACCTCCGCCGCTTAAGTCAAGCTGAACCCCAAGAAATGTGCCTTCGGGGTCACGGCAGGCAAGTTTCTGGGTTTTATGGTGACTCAGCGAGGGATCGAGGCGAACCCAGAGAAAATCAGTGCCATCCTCGACATGAGGCCACCATCCAGCAAGAAGGAAATGCAGCGGCTAACAGGGAGGGTGGCGGCTCTAAGTCGTTTCTTCTCCAAATCGGCTGAGAGGTGCTTGCCCTTCTTCAAGGCCTTGCGGAAGGTGAACAACTTCGAGTGGACGGACGACTGCCAGAAAGCCCTCGATGGCCTGAAGGCGTTTCTGTCTTCTCCGCCGCTCTTGTCCAAGCCAAGAGACGGGTAGAGTCTCTTCCTCTACTTAGCTGCTTCTTCGGAGGCCGTTAGCTCAGTCTTGGTGCATCTCGATGCTGACGAAACCCAGAGGCCAGTCTATTACGTGAGCAAGGTGCTCCGCGATGTGGAAGTCAGGTACTCCAAAACCGAGAAAATTATCTTCGCCCTGGTTGTCTCGCTCAACGTCTCCGCCCATATTTTCAAGCCCATCCTATTGTGGTGCTCACGGACCAACCCCTCCGAGCCATCCTGGCCCGTCCAGACACCTCAGGCCGACTTGCCAAGTGGGCCATCAAGCTAGGGGAATTTGACCTCTCCTTTCAGGCGCGGCCGGCCTTGAAGTCCCAAGTCCTGGCCGACTTCCTGGTCGAATGCACTTGGGCGGATGAAGAGATCAAGGAGGTTTCCGTGGAGCGGCACGAGCCTGAGCCGAGCGACGATGGGGAATCCTGGATCCTTCATATAGATGGCGCATCAAACTCTCAGGGAAGCGGTGCCGGCCTCATTCTTGCCGAGCCAGCTGGAGAGAGAGCGGAATGTGCCTTGCGGTTTCTATTCGAAGCCACCAACAACCAGGCCGAGTATGAAGCTTTGCTAGCAGGGTTGAGGCTAGCCTAGGAGTTGAGAATAAGGCGTCTCAGAGCTTTTACCGACTTGCAACTCGTCTCGGGCAAATCAATGGAGAGTACGAGGCACGTGACCCTACTATGACTCAGTACCTGGGCAAGGTTCGGCTCTTGATCTCTTCGTTAGCTTATTTCAGCATTAGTTACATCCCCCGGAGTGAGAACGCCAAGGCCGACATCCTTTCTCGCCTGGCTACCTCCATCGATGGCATCGCAAGGGACACCTACATTGAATACTTAGAAAGGCCCAGCATAGAAGATGGCGAGGAAGTCCTCCCGCTCACCCATGAGCCTACATGGATGGATCCCTACGTCCGCTATCTCACTGACGGTACCCTTCCTGATGACCGCAATGAAGCCAAGCTGCTCAAGTAGGGCCTCCAAGTTTGTTCTCCTAGACGGACGCCTGTACATAAGGTCATTCTTCTACCCTTTGCTTAAATGTGTAGGACCCGCTGACGCCGACTACATCCTTAGAGAAATCCATGAAGGCATCTATGGAAATCATCTGGGAGGCAGGTCCCTAGCCCAGAAGGCCCTCCGTCAGGGATATTTTTGGCTCACCATGAGAGAGGATGTTGCCAAGTTAGTTCAGAAGTGCGATGGTTGCCAGCGCCATGCACACATTCAGCATCAGCCGTCCACCCCGCTCAACCCACTCTCAGCCCCTTGGCCTTTCGCTCAGTGGGGAATGGACATCCTTGGGCCATTCCCCCAGCCTTGGGACAGCGGAGATTCTTACTAGTAGCCATCGACTACTTTTCCAAGTGGGTCGAGGTCGAGGCGTTGGCTAAGATCACCGAGAGTAAAGTCAAAGCCTTCTTTTGAAAGTTGATCATATGTCGTTTTGGCCTACCTCACACCCTCGTCACAGACAACGGTCGACAATTCAACAATGAAGCATTCAAGGCTTTTTGTAGCGAGCTGGGTATCCGCCATCGATTCACCTCTGTCGGCCACCCCCAGACCAATGGGAGGCCGAGGTCATGAACCGCACCATTCTCAAGGGGCTCAGGATCAGGCTGGATGGATCCAAGGGTCGATGGGTGGAGGAGCTCCCCAGCGTGATATGGGCTTACCACGACTCCCAGAGCCCCGACAGGCGAGACTCCCTTCAGTCTCGTTTTTGGATCCGAAGCCGTCATCCCTGTTGAGATAGGACTGCCCAGTCCACGCGTGGAGTCCTTCAACGAAGAAGACAACTCCACATTGATACGAGCCAGCCTGGACTTTATTGACGAGGCACACGATCCGGCAAGGATGCGTATGGCGGCCTTCCGTCAACGGGCAGCCAAATACTACAACGCCCGAGTTCGTCCTAAAGTCTTCCGCCAGGGAGATCTGGTTTTAAGAAAGGCTGAGGTATCTAAGCCTACGGAGGGGGGCAAACTGTCCCCCAACCGGGAGGGTCCTTATCGCATCGCCGAGACATTCCATCGAGGGGCATACAGGCTGGAAGAGCTCAACTGACAATCCATTCCGCGTACCTGGAATGCGGATAACCTCCGCCGATATTATCAATGATGTATCCCTCAGAATACAAGCAATAAAAGAGGTCCCCTCCAGCGTCACAACCTGCTCTCCCTTGCATTCGAGGACCGATTCTCATAAAAGGAGCTCGTCGGCATCGCGGCCCATGGGACACCACTCGGCCCCCGCACGGAGGTGCCCCCGAGGCGGTTAAGACCCTAAAGGCTCCGTACCCGCCGTCGCCCTTTGGGTGGCACACAAACCCTCGAAGTGGTTCTAAAGGAGCTCACCAGCATCGCGGCCCACGGGACACCACTCGGCCCCGGCACAGAGGTGCCCCCGAGGCGGTTAAGACCCTAAAGGCCCCGTACCCGCCGAGTCGCCCTTCGGGTGGTACACAAACCCCCGAAGTGGTTCTAAAGGAGCTCGGCATCGCGGCCCATGGGACACCACTCGGCCCCGGCACGGAGGTGCCCCCAGGCGGTTAAGACCCTGTACCCATCGAGTTGCCCTTCGGGTAGCACACAAACCCCCGAAGTGGTTTTAAAGGAGCTCGCCGGCATCGCGGCCCACGGGACACTACTCGGCCCCGGCACGGAGGTGCCCCCAAGGCGGTTAAGACCTTAAAGGCCCCGTACCCGCGAGTCGCCCTTCAGGTGGCACACAAACCCTCAAGTGGTTCTAAAGGAGCTCGCTGGCATCGCGGCCCACGGAACACCACTCAGCCCCGGCACGGAGGTGCTCCGAGGCGGTTAAGACCCTAAAGGCCCCGTACCCGCCGAGTCGCCCTTCGGGTGGTACACAAATCCCCGAAGTGGTTCTAAAGGAGCTCGCCGGCATCGCGGCCCATGGGACACCACTCGGCCCCGGCACGAAGGTGCCCTCGAGGCGGTTAAGACCCTAAAGGCCCCGTACCCACCGAGTCGCCCTTCGGTGGCACACAAACCCCCGAAGTGGTTCTGAAGGAACTCATCGACATCGTAGCCCACGGGACACTACTCGGTCCCCGGCGCTCTCCAGCCAATCTCGGCGTTAAGGTGCCCTCGAATCGTTCTAAGTCCTTAGAGTATTCTCCGGTCAAACAGCCTGCGATAATTCAAGGCATCCTAAGTAGCCTCCTACGCGGCCGGCTTATACTTCGAAGACGCATTTTAGCATAGGCCAACCTGACGCAGCGGTTCGGCCACGGCATCATCACGTGCGCAATGCTCAGAGTCAAAGAGCATCTCGAAAGAAAGGTTCCCCCCTTCCTCATCAACATGCACGGGATCCGTCTTATTGTTAGTCGCACAGCAAAATGGTTCGGCTTAGAGGAAAGAAGAAACAGTCAAGGCAAGAACACCGAGATATTCTTACAGAAAACTTCTCTTCATTGATAATGAAATAGGAGTACAAAATCTGGCCTAAGGCCGGTTACAAAAAGGAAAAGGAAAAGAAACAACAACTTCTCAGGGCTCGTTCGGGCCCGGCTCTCCTTTGTCGTCTTCTTCCTCTGCCGGCTCCTCTTCAGCTTCCCCAAGTTGGATCCCCTCGAGCTCGGCAATGTCAATTTTGAGAGCCGCGGACACCTTGGTCTTGCACATCTCAAAGCCCTTGACGTAGGCATCAAGGCTGGCCTCGAGGACTTCTTTCCTAAATTCCGGCGAGGCCTTGTAGCTGGATACGGCTTGCCCCCTCGGCCTTGGCTCACTCGGCCCTAGCCCTGGCCTCTCTGGCTCTGCCTTCGGCTTCCTCGGCGCATGCGTTGGCCTCGTCCGCATAGGCCACGGCCCCGGCCTTTTCGTGGCCCGCCTCAACCGCCGCTTTCTCTGCGGCGACTGCTCTCTCCGCGGCGGCCTGGGCCTCCCCTCGCGCCGCCCTGACCTCCTCCGCGGCGCATTGAAGCTGGCGATTCAGCTCCTCCTTCTGCGCCGTGACAGCCTTCAACCTCTTCAAGACCAACTCCAACTTGGCCTCAGCCGCGGCGGCCGGGCCACCCTCGGCCTTGGCCGGCTCTCCGCCTCCTTCAGTCGGCCGCCCAGACTCTCCTCCCGGGCCTTGGCCTCCTGGTGAAGTTGAGCGAGGCTCTGGGACTGCGCCACACTCTCCTTCCTATACTTCTCGGCCCGCGCGAACGCCCTTGTAAGCGCGTCCGAAGAATGGACCACGCCTCACGAAGGCCGACCACGCCGTTGGCCATCTGCAGCAATGGGAACATGATCAGCCCTAAAAGATCAGGGCATCGAAAACACGTCCGGAAACAGAGAAAGCTCAGAAGATTACCTGGACAACGGCGACCATCACCATATCCAGGAGTGCGGAGTGGCTCATTCCCCGCATCTCCTCCTCAGACTCGGCAGTCCGGACACCTGAGATAAGGTGGGAGGCTTGCGCGGCGTCCGCCATTGAGTTGAACCTGGGGCTGGCCGCGCCGCCCCCTCCTGCGGACCCTCAACCCGAGGGTGAGACGAGCGGTGCACCAACTGTTGGGATGAGCTCTCCGCCCATCCCTCTGCTCTCTGGTCGCCTCCGCCCCAGCTTGGGGTTCCTTGGCGACTGGCTCCCTCTCTCCGGTAGGGGGGGAGCCCTCTTCATCTCCGGCTCGGCGGTAGCCGGAGGGCTAACAGCGACGGTTACCTGCCCCGCCTCGGGCACGTCGACGGTGGCAGGCCGCAGGAGCCTCCTCATCGAGATCCACAATCACCACGGCAGTTTGGGTGGTGACCTGGATCTCTCCCTCCTCCACTTCGGTCCCGGCCGGCCTCGGGACCACTTCCCCAACTGGCGCTTCCCTAACCGACTCTTCTGCAGGTGCTGGGGGCTTAGGGGCTTCCGCAGCTCGGGCCGGCTCGGTCTGCTCCCTCCAAAGTTTCTTCTTTGGCCTTGATGTTTCCCCAGTTGTCGGCCTCTTCTGCTTCAAGGCGGCTTCAAACTCCCCGGCAGAAAACCTCATCGCTGCATCCAAAAACGAAAAGTATCAGCAGCAGCACATAGTAACCCCCGGCCGAGACAGAAGAAATCAGACGTCATGCTCACCAACTGCCGGGCCAACTCAGCTTCTATCAGGAGTTCCTTGTAGCCAGGGATCTGGCAATTGGATAGCTGGGTGAATAGTTCCCTATCTCTCTCCCCCCCACGGTGGCATTATCATTGGAGCTTGTGTTCGGCTCCATCCAATCGGGCCTAACCCCCTCAACATGGGCAAAAAGGAAGCGGGATTTCCACCCCCTAATCTTAGACGGGAGACCTAGAGGAAAGGCCCTACCCGGCCTGGCGTGAAAGCCCATCAGGCCCCCTCACCTTGGCGGCGGAGTTTATAAAATGCCCGAAACAACGATAACCCTGGCTGGGCCCCCTCGAAATAGCAAAGAATTACAAAGGCACAGATGATCCGAATCAAGTTCGGAGTCAACTGCGCCGGCACCAGCTTATATCTATCTAAAAGATTAAGGAAAAAGGGGTGGAGTGGAAGGCGCAACCCGCACTGGAAGAACTCCTCATACAGAGCAATCCGATCGGAGTAGGTAGAGGTTACCCTATCCTCAGGCCCCGGCACGGACAGACGAATGAAGCTGGGAACCTGGTACTTAGCCCTAATGGTCTCTACATTCTCTGGGGTCATAGTTGAGGCGACTCCCGTCGGACCTGCAGGATCAAGGCTCACCGCTGAGGGTGGAACCGGGCGACGGGAAGACATGGGAACTGCCCCAATGGGAGAGGTTGAGGTGGACAGAGGATCAGTCGACGATGGTTGGCCGCGGATGGTAATTCCGCCCACCGGCCGAGACACCTGAAGGGCTGAAGGGGTTTGGTCGGTTTGGTCTTCATTGTTGGAATGGGAAGTTTCTACTAAAGGCCTCTTACCCTCCCTAACGGCACGGTGGTCCATGGGTGAAGATGAAGGACGAAACTAACCTGGGAATCGAAAAGTACTCGAAGGCGGAAAGGTTCAGGTCGTAGAAAAATTTGAGATAAGAAAGGCTGGAAGAAAGCAATGGCAATGTAAAAGCTTTCCATAAGCCCTTGGGGTGCTTTTATACCCCCATTTCCAAACGGCGATAATCAAGGGCCCCACGCGGCACTCTCCTATTGTGCCATGGGCTGTCCGCCGGAAATCTCGCCTGCGCCTGAGACGTGCCACCTCGATTCACCCCAAGGAGCGTGATCTCCGGCCAATCGCTGGGCATAGAAGACGGAGAAGCGATGATGGCCCTCACCTTTTCCCATTCCTCGATAGGCTTCCTCTTCGAGACGTACGGCGCTAACGTCATCTCCCACCTACCGCATGATTACAAAAGATTTTCGAAGCGACACTGCCTCGGGATGATGCGCCAGCTCACCAAGCCATTAAAAGCGCACTAAAGACCAATCATTTTTTGAATTTTTGCGCCTCTCTCGCCCAAAGGGCAGCGGCGCGTGGCCCTTCGCGCTCAGGGGCGAGGGGCATCTGATGTGGCTGACGTAGCCACAAGGATAATTATGGCAAAATCGAAACCTTAAGATGGCCCCGGCATCTCCAAGTCGGCCAAGTCGGCCCCGACCTTCTCAGGTCGGCCCTGCTCGGCCCCGGCATCTCGAGTCGGCCAAGTCGGCCCCGACCTTCTCAGGTCGGCCCCGCTCAGCCCCGCACCTTCAAGTCGGCCTAGTCGGCCCCGACCTTCTCAGGTCGGCCCCGCTCGGCACCGGCATTTCCAAGTCATCCAAGTCGGCCAAGTCGATCCCGACCTTCTTAGGTCGGCCCCGGCACCTCCAAGTCGGCCAAGTCGGCCCCGACCTTCTCAGCTCGGCCCCGGCATCACCGAGTCGGTCAAGTCGGCCGTCACCTCCAAGTCGGCCTAGTCGGCCCCGACCTTCTCAGGTCGGCCCTGCTCGGCCCCGGCATCTCCAAGTCGACCAAGTCGGCCCATACTTCTCAGGTCGGCCCCGCTCGACCCCGGCACCTCCAAATCGGCCAAGTCGGCCCTGACCTTCTTAGGTCGGCCTCGCTCGGCCCGGCATCTCCGAGTCGGCCAAGTCGGCCCCGATCTTCTCAGGTCGGCCCCGCTCGGCCCCAGCACCTCCAAGTCGGCCTAGTCGGCCCCGGCACCTTCAAGTCGGCCAAGTCGGCCCCAACCTTCCCAGGTTGGCCCCGCTCGGCCCCGGTATTTCCGAGTCGGCCAAGTCGGCCCCGTCGGCTCTGGCACCTCCAAGTCGGCCCCGGCCTTCCCAGATCGGCCCCTCTAGTCCCAGCTTCTTCGGGCCAGCCATGTAGGCCTCGAACATCCCTGGTCGGCCCCGCCCCGGCACCTTCAGGACGGACCCAGAACAGTCCTAGCTATTTGCGCCGCCATCCTTCTGACCCATGCCGCCTGGCATCCTCAGGCCTAACTACCCGCTGGCCACACCGCTGATGGGATTGGACCTAACTACCTGTCAGCCTCGTGACTGATGGGACATGGTTCACCAACGCCGTTTTTTCCTGACTGATGGGACGTGGCTCACCAACCGCCATTTTTTTTTTCCTTCGATGGGACAGGACCTACCAACCAGCCAAGATTCATGCAACCCTCACAAACCCCGCGGACATTCTTTTCTCACGGAACTCCACATGGTCGCACAGGGGTCAACCCCTACAAAAGGGAAGGTTTACTCAAGAATAAGGTAACGCAAACCCATACACTTGCTACCCTGATACCCAGAAAGAAATTCCTATCTTTATGAGGACTCATCTTTTCTCCCAGAGCTCGTCTGAGCTCTTCCTCAGCTGTGACCCCTGTTACTGACTTGAGTGTCGGAGGGTCCCCACCGGAGCTCCCTCCGGTCTTGGGACTTTTTACAGGCCATCCGATCAGGCGAAGGACGGCAGATTAAGCAGCTCTCTTCTCGACGTTCAGGGCCGGTGATCAGGCGTCATCACCATGCATTATAAATTCTGATTTGCCATTCCAAGAAATGTGAATATTCATGGAGGGTGAGCAAATAGCTGGCTTTATGTTGTTCAATTAACCCTGTGTTTAAAAAACAATAGCTGGGCTAAAAGGTCTTCTAATAGTCAATCCAAATGGAGCTTTAGAATATTCATATACTTAGAGGCGGCAAAAATATTCATATACTTAGAGTGGCAAATCGTATCAACAGATCATAGATAAAATGGATTTACTTTAAAATATAATGATTAAAGGTCAACTTGTACTTGACTTGTCTATTAATCAAACAAGAAATCTAAACTTGAACCTAACTTGTGTATTACACAGGGTTATACAACACAACCTGTGTAACCCATTTACTAATAAGATTGTGTTCAAATTATTACAAATGTATGGCTCATGTAATCTATATAACCTATGAATTGTAATGATACATTTTTAGTTTTGATGGTTAGAGTTTTAAGTTATGAATTGTGATAATATGTCCACCTAGCATAATTTTAATTATCCCCAGTTTAATTCCATCCAACAATTGGATCTTATATGATAATAAAATAATAATTAATTAAAGGGTGGGTGATATTAACTTGAATAAATATGTCTGACAGATCATGTTTAGGTTGACAGGTTGGATTACATGAATTGGCCTGTTTAATAATCAGATCAAGTATGGATTAGTCCAAGACCCTACTTATTTATTAATTATATCTAACAGGTCAATCTAGTTTTGACTAAACTTGTTTATACTTAACTCATATCCGCTAACTCCATGCTGTGTTCGAATCGTGTTTATGGGTTATATCCAAAATTGCCACCATTCATATAAGAGCTGTTTCCTTATATTTGAAGGCTGGCATCGCATGAATGACATAATTTATCGATACATGCATTTATAATTTAATTTTGTAATATTTCTTCTGCTAAAATATCTGCTACATATTACTCGGGTCTGCCGAGGCCTCTATAAATTGGGTTATTTGATGTAATCACTTTCTATTATTATATAATATAATAAATTATTGTATTGTGTCATATTATTATAAATAATTTTTGTGGATTTCTTTTATTTCTGTAGAATTTTTAGTAAGATCATCAATTTATCTGTTGTTGCTTCTTTGGTTGCTTCAAGAAAGGATAATCTGCCACTCTTACAACGTCCGGATCTTGCCAGTGTTCTATGAAAAGCTTAGAAGCAAGCAGCCATGATGGTATCTTGGTGCCTTCAAGAATTTGTTTGGAGAGACCACTGAATCATAATTTGCTGGACATATGGAACCTTGTTATGGTCCATGATATACTTTCAAGATGACTCTGGATGGAAAAACTCGTGTGACATTTTTTCTGTCCTGCTAAATGTATTATTTGTCGTTAATTTAGGAAAAAACTGACACTGGTTGGGCATGAAAACTAATCCACAAGCAATATTATTTCTGAAGAGCTCTTAAAAGTTAAAACTCCAATATTTAAAACCTCTGAGGCTTTTTAATGGCACATCTCATTAACCTTTCCTAGGGCAGTCTTAGTATTAGCTGGGGCTCTAAATGCTCTGAAATTACATGGCCTATCAGGTTTTTACCTTGCTTAGCAATTTTATCAATGCAAATCCATCAGCCAATTGTGGCACCCATCAGAATTAAGACTTAATACCAAGGTAAGCTATAACCACAGTCATGTGGAATCCTTTAGATTTTCATATCAAACTTAGAACATTTGATGAATCTTGAAGAGATTATCTAATAAATAACTTGGATTGTTCAACTATCCAAAGTTTTATGACAATGGCTTTTCAATAAACCTAAATGAACAAATTCTAGAAAAACATTTTTTGTACTGCTTTTCATAAAGCCATAAAAATCTACCTGTTTTTTTCGTAGAATTAACTTTGCATAAGACCAGAGAGAGAAACAGGAATTCTTTTAGTGATAGAGAACATCAAAAGGCAAATTCACAGAATATTGCTAGGAGTAATCCGGCAGGTGCTCTGTTCACTGGGTTATCAAATTTTAGTCTCCTGACGTAACCCTTGTACTTACTAATACAATATCCAAAGTGCATAGAGCTGATGCTTCAAATATATGGGCACCAGAAAACCAAAAAAAAATAAAAAAATCTAGCAGATAGTCAAATGTAGGAATCAAGTTTGATGAAGTTATAATATAGCAGGCTGACATGGTGAAGAGGGGCAGAGCAACCAATAATGAACTGTAGGCAACCTTCTGGGTTCTGTACCTAGAGAATACCATAGAACCCAAATCCAACTCCCACGACTTGTATTCATGAAACAAAAATCCTTGTACAGGTGAATGGGTTAAGCATGGACATAACAACAGGTGTCGGGATTGGTCTAAAAAAATTGATTGATGACTGTATTATATGGTTGTTGCAGATTGCTGCTACCTTGAGCAATTTCTAGATACCACCGTCTCCATGCTTCCAAGTAATCGGCAAAAAGTTCACTCAGTGCTGCAAAAAAGAAGCATATGACAAATGGTTAGGCCCATGTAATTCCCAAATGAACAGTTGAGAGATCGTTTCAAAATTGTGAACGTTGCAATTGCAGCAAGGAATGGTAAGTAGTCTGAATAAGAAAATTATAGGCTTCACCCTCACCCTGTGTTGAGAACGCATCTAAATGAATGTTAAAGACCTTTATCTAACCATTTTGTTCTTTAAACTTGCCCTCAAAGGGATCATGCTTTTCTTTATATTTAGCTTTTTCATGTTAGCTCATAATAAATAAGCAACCTTCTAGTAACTCATCTAAGTAAGCAGACAATATGAAAAGCTAGTAAAGGAAGATCCTCTTTGGGGGTAGAGTTAAAAATCTTATGCTATAAGAGATGTATAGAAAGGGGGTTTTCTTTCATCAATAAGAAATCTGGGGGAAAAATTCAAACCTCCAGTGTTCCTCTATTTTGTTGATGCTAAACAATATCTCTTGATCATCCAAGAAAGATGCAAGCATCAAATGAATCAGACGTAATTCATTCCTTCACCTAAAGAAGTACTAGCAACAGCTGCATTTGCACTAATAATTTTCAACAACGCAGTACAGAAATGAAGTTCTGTTGAGTTGGTGGGTGTGACTGAGAATATAAACACGTGACACAGGTAGCATATTCGAAAGGATAAAATCATGTGCATTATATTAAATAAAATAATATAATAATTACAATTATACATTTGAACAGATGTAAGGCTTAAAGCATAGCGCGTGTACTCTGTGAGAGTGGCAGAAACGTTATTTGACAACAGAATCAGATTACTGTAGCATAACCCTCAAAGAGGTCTCATCGAAGGCGACTCCATGCTAGCATCCATATATCTCTCATGGCAGCAGTGCAACTTTTATTTTCATTTTTTTCCCTTAATATATCTTAGGTTTTTGTTTGGAAAAAGCCCATGACAAAAGAAGATCAATAAAAAGAAAAGAGAGATGTTGTTGAGATTTGGTTTGACTTGAATTCTTTATTGGGCTAGAGTTTTTTCTTGCACGGATCTCTTATTGAGATCTGATTTAAATTCCTTCTTTTGGGTTAGAATATTTTCTTGTAGAGTTTTTCTTATTGAGATTTAGTTTGAACTTCTTAACGGTTTGGGGTTGCTTACTTTCACAAGTTTTCCTTAATGAGATTTGCTTGGAGAATAATCTTCTCTTTTTTAATAAGGGTGTTGCCCCGATTTTTTTTTAAGGATGCAGTGGAAGCAATTGTGTGTGGGTTAGTTGGGTGAATTAATTTTGGGTTTATGAGTATAACAGTTTTTTTTTTTTTGAAAGATTGTAATAATCTTTATTTATAATGGATTATTGTGGAGTAGGCATTGGTAGAATTGCATTAAAATTGAATGTTTCTTTGCTTTGTTTTTTACATGAATCTTTCAACAGATGTTACAAATATTAAATACATGGAAACTTTAAAATAAATATATTTTCTTGTTCTCAGTTTTGGAGAATATTTTTCTAAAGTTTCTAGAGCCAGAACTACAATTTGGAGAATGAAAATTTACAAGCTCTAGTAGTAAAGAGTGCTAAGTAAGCTCATCTCAAGTGGAACAGAGTCGATGTGGACGTAGGTGATTAAAAAAATCGTAGCATAGAATAATCAAATTGAGATAAAGAATACAAAGAACCAGCAGCAGTTTCATTACATAACCAAGCCAACCTAATAAAAAAAACTGCAACAAGCAGTAACAAATGAACCAAGCTTCAGAATTCAGAGTGAATAAAAGAAGGGAGCAAATTTAATTTGAATCATAAAGGACTTGTTGAGCAAACCTTGGTTGTGATATTGCGGTCTGAAGGAAGAGAATAAGCTCTCCCAGTCCTGAACATTGTTTCCACCTTTCTCCTTGACGTCACCACTCCGTTTCAACGCGGCAGCTGGCCGGAAAGGCCCAAAAACATAACGACCCTTAGAATTCTGTAATTGCTTCTGTGCTGTCAGATTGCATTCCTTAAAATCATCAGTTCTCAAGCCTGCTTTGCTAGTGTTCTTGTTAACAAGAGGAGTCAACTTGCTCTTCTTATGCTCCGCATTGGTAATGTCGCTCCCAAAAGCTCTCTTGTTACACTGCTTTGCACTTGAAGGCATCCCCATAGTTCCCAACCACCGGAATGCTGGCTTCCTTGTCTCCAATTGTTGTGTCTACGAACCCAATTTAACAAACAAAAAGAAATACATAAGAATGACAATTTTCTTTAACCTGATCTTTCTTAATATAGATGTTGAAGCTCTTAATGTTACCTTCTCAATGAGGTTCATTGAAGAAAGGACATTTGCAATGTCATATAGACGTCGGACTTTAGCTGCATTGTTATCTCAAGAGAAGACAGTCAGGAGTCGAATTGTTATCTTAAGGGAAGACAGTTAGTCAATGAGTAGGGAATTAAAGTGAGGATGGTTAAAAACAAGAAGAGAAAGGTTTACTACTTCTCATCTGAGATGAGTCCTGACCATTGCCAAGCAGCAGCCTTGCAACCTCATCAAGTGAGACTGTGTCTGCCTGTTGAGAATGGATTATTAATCAATTAAAGAAATAGGATAGCAGCAAGGCAGAGAGAGAGACTCTTATAGTTCTATAAACATGTGGGACAAGGACAATAGGAGAATTACATCTATGGTAAGGAAAAGCTTGACAAAATTCTGAGTGAGAAGACCTAGCGATTTCTCCCTTCTATTGTCAGCAACTGTCATTGATATGATATGAGCTCAGATGCAGACAAAGATTATGAGATCTCAAATATAATTCAAAAAAAATTCTTAGTTAAAATCATGAAGGGCAGCACATTTTTCATAAAATTTATATAATAAAATTAAAAAAAAATCAAACGAATATAAAAGCATACCAGATCTGCCCTTGCAAGATAGGATACACAAAGATGAAGCACCATTGATGGCAGCTGGGCTGAATTTGTAGTCACCAAAATCTCCCTTCTGATCTGATAATTTATCTTCCCCACCATCCAAAACCTTCTTTCAAATAAAAGAGAATATATAAATGAGAATGATAAAGATTACAGATGGCTCATCTAAATTTTTGATGCTATGGAATAGAAACAAAAGAAAAGAAAATTTGACCTACCTTCGCACATGGGCCATCAGTGCCAGATAATTCTTTTAACGCCTCCTCCTAGTATAGGTCAAGAAGAAAAGCTCATATTTTAAAGCAAATAGATCAAGAATTTGAGCCAGCTTCCAATAATCTGAAAAGGAAGAAGGGAGTAGATTATAGGGACATAGATGACCAAACCTTGAGTTCACCAGGGCTTTCGTGATCCCGGAAAACCCTATCCAAGAATACCGATTCTTGGCCTTCCTCGCAAGAACCTAACCAGATCAAAAACATTTTTTTTAGAAAAAAAAATCAAACCCCCAACAAGAAACTAGAAAAACTATCAAGATGTCTTCTTTTTTAGCGAAAACAAGAAAGAGATCCAGATCTCACCCCTACACTCTCTAATACGTTGACTATATCATATATCCGCCGCCTCTCGACACCCAGCCGCCTCGCAGCATCATCCAGGCTCACCGACTCCACATCATCCCGGTCGTACAACCTCACGAATCTACAAGAATCCACAGCCACAGCATTCAGGAAAAAAATGGGAAAACATCAAAAATTCGGAAGAAAAATGGTGGGAATTTTTTTTAAAAAAAAGATTACTTGGAGCACAAAAGGCCCAAAGATTTCTGTTTTCTGCTGTAGATGCGATGTCCGCATCCTGATTCCGAAAATGATGAAGGAAGGGAGGCCATCCTCCCTCTTTTTTTTTTTCGTGTGGGAAGAAGGAAGAAAAAGGGAAGGATCGCAAGATTTGAGATCTGGAAGGAGAGGGTCAGGGACCTAACTTTAAAAAGTTTTTGATCTACAAATCAAGAAGGCGGAGGAGGGAACGGCGACCGTTGAAAGCTAGGGCTTTGGCGGGATCACCAGGCTCGGGAGCGATGGCTCGCTCGATGGGGCCCCGCGTCCCCGACGCCGCGGGATTCAAATTTCTCATCCACGCGGACCAATAATTTTTCCCGACGAGAGCAACGTGGCACGGTGAATTCAGGAATTGGAAGCGACGAGGCTTCCAAGTGGAGGTGATCCGCTTGGATCGTCCAAGCCGTTGGTTGCCCGCGCCCACGGTTTTTATATATTATTTTTTTTTTTTTGGGTCTGGACGTTTTGTTTATCAGAGGAGAAACAGCTCTAGGAGATTTGATCAGAAATTACATTTTAGAGATTAATTTTAAAGTTATTTTTTAGATAATTTTAAAGTATTTGAGAAAAATTTTAAGGTTGACTGAAATTATAAGGTTTCTTTCTTTGATAGTATTATACTAAATTTTATCTCGAATTCTAGATTTAATTTTTAAAATTATTAGGATAATATTTATTAGTGAAATTAAAAGAATTCACATGCATATCTAATGTTATGATCACCGTAAAATTATTACCAATACTCGGGAGCTCCAACAACATTATAGGCATTAGATGTTATTGGAGAATATAAAAACAACTGAAAGCTTCAACAAACATTTGGAATGTTTTATGAAACTAGTATGCAACTATTGAAAATCCCGAACGATAGTTTTATGAAGTACTCAAATGCCTTTATCCTTTAAAATGTTTCCACATATTATGTACATATTGAGGGTTCCTATAATTCCATGTCAAATTTGTTAAAGTTTCATATTAATGCAATTAATGTTCATTATAATCTAACTCTCGTAAAATCCATAAGGGTAGTACCTTATAACCATCAATAAGAAGGGTAGATAATCATATCAAATATGATGCAAATGTTTTAAATAGATGCATGTGATATAAATTCTAGCGTGATAATATTTTGATCTTTACTACAACTACTAATACTGGCCATCTTTACCATCATCCATTATTGAAGACTATTTTCACAGCTACCTATCCCACCCCTATTGATAATGATTTCCAATATGATTCGCTAATATTAATAATCTCTACCACCATCTATTATTATTGATCATTTTCATCATTACTCGTGCTAATGATATTCATTATTACTAATATTATCACCATTGCTCTCAACCACCAACAATGTATGTGGATGATTTTCATTTAAAATGATGTGCATATACTAAAAAGTAATGCATATATTGTAAACTACTAATGCATAAGTACTGAATTAAAAATATTTTTTTAAAGCTTCATTTTTATGAAGAAACTGATGAAATATCCAATTACCACACCATATCGATAATCACCTACTATCATCAATGATATTTAACATAATTAAAGATCTCTATTATTACTCATCATTCCTAATGAGGCCTACAATCATTTATTTTGGAGAGCTCCACCATCATTCATAATTGTTGAAAGTTTTAAAGTATGTTGAAATAAATGTTTAAAAGAAGATGTATATATTAAATGATGCTAATACATACCTTTCAAATGAATTGTGCATATATCTTAAATAAAATGCAACCAATATATATTAGTTGATAATATGAAATGGGGATTGAATATTCAAAGATAAATTAAATTTCATCATGACTTATCTCATTTTCCTTTGGTACCATATGCACTCATTTAGAATAATTGAAGGTTATCCTAGGCTTACATATTTGATTTCCAAACTAGCCTAAATTATCATGAATAATTAGCATGCAACCTGCATGATGCAAGAAGCATTGTTTTCTTTCATTTTTTTGATTATTTTTAAAATAATAATATAACAATTATTATCAATATAAAACTTCAATATAAATATTTTGGTTATATATACATAAGCAATGAATTTTAGTGGTGACCAAACAAAAATTTTTGTCATTAGCACATATATCGTTAATTGTAGTACTTTATAGTTCATAGCAAGTAACAAACTTTAACAATGACCAAATTCATTAATATTAGTGTATATTAATTATATATCAAATAATTAATTTTAATGCCCATAGACATTTCAAATTAGTTGTGCATGTATCTTAAATACAAAGCAACCAACATATATTAGCTAATTCTGATCATGACTTATCCCATTTTCCTTGGTGCTGTATGCATTCATCTAGAATTATAGAAGATTATCCTGCAATTATTTATTTGATTTCTAAACATTGTTTAAATTATCAAGAACAATTAATAAGCTTCTAATCCACTTGATGCATGGAATATAATTTTCTCTCTTTTTCACATAGCAATGCAATAAATTATAATAAATATTTAAATTTAATAGGGATTTTTTGTACATATAAATTAAACTTTAACGATAATTGGATAGAAACTCTTATGATTAATATATTTCAATACTCTATGTCGTATAATATGTAATGAATTTTAATAATGATCGAACACATTAATATTGATATAAATTTATTATATATTGAACAATAATTTTTAATAACATGAGGTATCGATATGTGCATGATGCATGGGCCACTCTATATAAAGGATTGCCTTATATATATATATATATATATATATAGTTTAATAACGTAAATAAATTTAGATTTTTACATTATTTCATTGAAGATATAGCATTTCAAAGATAGCTCACCATATAATAAGACATCATTGAGACCTGTACATAAATTTTTATTTATTAGATGGTATATAACATAATAGGATCATGAGATGGAAATAACAATTAAACCTGCCTTTATCTCCTATTGTATCTATTAAAAGTCGGCAAATGCTAGCATTAAAAGTAGTTGCAGATTAGACCTGGATTGCCGACTCTCCTTTCCAAGCAAAGACTTAGAATGAACCATCATGATGCATACGGAATTGCTCTTCATCAAAATTTTGGCCGCAGGATTGTAGGCAGCCTAGCTCTCTCGTCCGGCCGCAACATGCCACCAGTCACCGGCCGATGGAACCCCGACAATTCCGGTTGGTACGCAGTGAGACTACTAATAGCTAGAGCCAGGTTGGTGCTCTTGGTTCAACTTCTCAGTTCTCCCTCCACCCCATTACCCATCCCAGACCCCTCTCGCACCGCAGCCACATCATCATGGCCGGCAGCTGCCTCGCCTCCTCTCCCTCCGTCCTCTCTAAGCTCCTCCTCCGCCACGCCCTTCTCCCGTCCCTTCTCAGCCGCCGCCGACGACGACTAGACCGTCCTCACCATCGAGCGAGCGTGCCCTTCACTGGCCACAAGATCGACCTCGATCCCTCCCCGCTCCGTCGAGGCCACCCCGAAGGAGCTCCTCTCCTCTTCCGGGACATGGCCACGATGCGCCGCTTCAAGATCACCGCCGACGCCCTCTACAAATTAAAGCCTACCTCATCCGCGGCTTCTGCCACCTCTACGACGGCCAGGAGGGCCGTCGCCGTCGGTCTGAAGGCAGCCATCACGAAGCGCGACGCCGTCATCACCTCCTCCCGTGACCACTGCGTCTTCCTCAGCCACGGTGGCACCTTCTTCGAGGGCTTCTCCGAGCTCCTGGCACGTCGCACCGGCTGCTCGCCAGGGTGGCTCCATGCACTTCTACAAGAAGGACGCCAACTTCTACGACGGCCACGGCATCAACGACGCGACCATCACCCCCTCGGCTGCGGCTTGGCCTTTGCCCAGAAGTACTTCAACGACGTGACCATCAACCTCGCTGCGCTTTTGGAATTGCCGGTCGTCTTGGTCTGCGAGAACAATCACAGTGAGTAGTGCAACATGCATTCAATTAAGTTAGTCTTCTCGTCAGCTGCCACGGCGCTCATTGTTCTCTCCTCTCTTTCTCTCTTCCCCTCCCACTCTCTTCTCAGACGGTATGGGGACCGCCGAATGGAGGTCGGCGAAGAATTAACCCCGCATACTACCAGCGTGGCAACTATATATGTTCCTGGACTGAAGGTTATATAGGAAGGAAAATAAAATTAAACAACTTTCTGTCGTATTTTCGTCCGAAGGTTGATGCATTTAATGCTTATTTAAATTATATCCGTTTGGCTTTCTACTCTCGTCATGCTAATCTAATGCTTTTACTTTTTAATTTTTATACTCCGCTTCCGTTGGCATTCATAGCCGGACTTTAAAACTCGCGGGTGCAGTTCATTACACGTAACTACGTACGTTCTTCAGTTAACGAGGACCACAACGGCATCCGTAAAATGGTTGGTTCACAGGTCTTGTTAAGCGAGGATACTGATGGCAAATATCTAATGAACTATAATTGAAAAATCTCGTTCAACTTGTTAGCTAGGGCGGGTGACAAGTCGTTTTAGTGCCAATGCTGAAGCTTTGTTTGTTTCATTATCAAGTAGTACAGAAAAACTTGATGCAGTTCTTTATTTTAGACCGTAATGATTCAAATTATTGTGGATTTTGTTGGTCTTACTTTATTATAATAAAATAGATCCGTATGCTGAGCTCTTGTTATAAACTTGATGCAGTTATTTACCTTAAGATAGTGTTTAAATATGAAATAAGAGGAGATATCCATTGGAATAGCTGAAAATAAAGTTAACCGAAGGGATAATTCATAGTTAATCATAGATTATTTATTTAATTTATTTTCTAAAAAATATAAAAATAGCTGGTTATCCCTCCAAATAAGAGTAAAAAATAATTATCCTATGGATTTATCTTTTTTGCATTTGATATGATCAATGAAATAGCCAAAAAATATCTTAGGGATAATCAGAGGATAAACTCTATCCCGTACACTTATCTATGGATAATATTTTTTCTATCAAACACTATCTAAAAGCTTTACAACATTATGCACCCTTGAAAAAAGCATCAGCCATTCCAGTTAACCAGATTGCGTATTCTTTTATTTGTTACCTAAATGCTACAACATCATTTTTCTAAAATGTTCTTCCTTTCAGTTCGTTTCTCAAAATTAGTTTTTCCTTACAAGGCTTTATAGGGCTGCAAATAAGTCCAACTCAAGCTATGCCTAGACATGGTTCTAGCCCAATTAGATCCAACTTGGTCTATTTTCGATGACATGTAAATCAAATCAGGTCTAGAAATGGATTCAATGTGAATTTTGGTCCAATCTAAATCTTATGCTTTTCAATTTAACCCACCTCGTATGCCATCAGATCTAATTTGGATCAATCAAAAATAAACCTGGTTTGACCTAAAGGCCATTTGACCCAATCTAAAAAATTGAATAATATAATTTTTTTTTGTACTCAAACTATCTTGTCAAATTCATTGAATAAACTCTTATTTAAACTAATTTCTCTTTTTCCATTGCAACCACATATGCTCTTATCTATTTTTAATTATATTTTAAAAATTAATATTTATTATTTATTTGGATGGACTCTTATTTATAATATCCTCAAGTATATCAATACGCATACACATATAAATACATATATATAAGTACACACATATATAGATATAGATATAGACACATATAAGTATAACCTAGGTCAAACTTAAAATGTTTTATTTTAGAATGGAATTGGAATCATGTTTGTATTTATTTATTAATTAAAAGCTCAAATCTAATAATCGATAATCAAATATAAAAAATTAAAAAATTAAAAATAGGATTAAAAAGGGTCAACTTAAACTTAAATTTTCATTAAAAAACTTTTAATTCTATCCAAATAAATAATTATCCTTAAGTTCATAAATTATTTTTTAAAATATTTATTGATATACTTATAAATATTATAAGTAAGAATCTATCAAAATAAATAATAAATATAAATATTTAGATATAATTATATAAAAATGGATGAAAGGAGATCCTAAGGTGAAAAGAAGAATTGGTTTAAATAAGAGTTTATTTAATGAATTACTAAAGATAATGGGAGTGAAAGAATATGAGATTTATATAATTAAATTTTTTTGGGACAGGTTGGATCGAGTTCGGGTCAAGTTGACTCCATTTTCTATTGACCCAAATTAGGCTCAGCTAGTATACAGATGAGGTCAGATCTCAATTCGAGCTCAAATATAGAAGATTCAGGTTGGACTTAGATTTAGGTCAGGCCTAATGTTCGAACCGACTCAAACCAAGTCAACCCATTTGCAGGTTTAATTGAATATGATGATGTTTTGTTCACTTTTTAAAAATACAAAGCGGATTGTTCAAGCAATTATTTTGTCTTTAAGCACCAGTTTGGTCAGACTAAGCAAAGTTTGCTCACGATTTTAGTTTGACATGCTAGCTATTGGTACTGTCTTCAACCGGAAGAGTACAAATTGGCTCTAAATGATGCATTTTAGATAATGATTCTTAATCGTCAATTACATTTGCTTATCAGTTATGTTCATCTTCTCTCTCTCTCTCTCTCTCTCTTCTCTAAACAGGTTGATCGAATGGATGTTCTCGCTGTGAAGCAAGCATGCAGAATATGCTCTAAAGAATGGACCCATTGTGAGTCTCTAAGCAACCGCTAGTTTTATTCATCCTCCATTTCTCCTTGCTGCTTGCCTTGATACTCATTTACATGTGGAACAAGAACTTGAGTGTTGCTGTCTTCCTAAGGTACCAGAATACTCGATTTTGGGCTGAGCTATTGTAAATGACGAGTTGACAACCACAAATTAAGAGTTAGAACCCATGAAGATCTTTGGTGCATGACTAGTTCACCTTTCACTTGTATCTGGATTAGATTTGTTCCAGCTTGTCAAGTTAATATTAACTATTTTGAAGACATTTTTTTTTTATTAGCAATACAATATTCATGAATGATATGGGCCTTTGAATGCAAATTTAAGTTTGCTTATTTATTTATTTTGAGGGCAGATACTGGCAAAAGCAATTGGGAGATAATCTTTCCTCTTAAATTTGTTAAATGGATGTTGATTACTAATAACAAATATTGTCTGATGGGGCGAGTTGATCCCATGGGTTACAATGATTGCATCCAGACCCGGCTTCACTCCAAGGAGGCCCCGGCTCCAAGGCGGCCCCGCTCTAACAAGATAGGGCCCACCCTTTGCCTGCAGCTCACGTGCCTGATGGGACCTGGCTCCACTGTTCGCACAAGATATCAAACGTGTGATGTGGGGGACATATCTGGCAAGCGCCGTAGCAACTGCTCTGTAGCATCCTGCAACAATCTGCATTTGCTATCTGAATCAAGTAGCCACCCATTCTGATGGAACTTAACCCATCAACTATGCAGCCAGCCACATTTGATGGAACACAGCCTGCAGTTCTGATAGAAGACGAAGAAGTCTTCATCCATCATGAAGCTTCAATTACTCAGATTAGATGGGACAAACCCCACTAATCTAACATTCAGACCAGAAAGTCATCACCTACAAAGTCACCATCCATCATGAGACTCCACGTGACTCATTCCACATCCATTCATAAAGTCATTATCCATCATGAGACTCCATGTGACTCATTCCATCACTAGATGACAAGGAACAAGGAACATCAATAAAATGGATAAGAGGGACCCTCGATCAGGTAATTGACAATTCATAACCAACACAACATTTCCAAACTTTCATTCTTGCTCATACAGCGAGTTCTTCTCTAAGCCTCTCTCTCTTTCAAATTTTTCAAGCTCATGGCTATTATCCAGAGCACTGACTTAAGCATCGAGGGTCCTCGCTAGAATCTTCGGTCCCTGAGACTTTTTGCAGGCTCCCGATCGAGCAAAGCCCGCCGAAGGATCCTCGGTATGCCGGAGAAGGCAACCGAACGCTCGCAGACATTCAAGGAGGAGGGTGATCTTGTTGGCCCAGATGGCAACCCAATAGGAGGAGGTAAATTGGGTTCTTAAAAAATTTGGCGCTTAAAAATAATTTCACAAAGTGAAAGTGCACAAGGATAAATGCAACGAGTGTGATGCAAGAATGCGAAACAGAGTATGCAAGATAGAGTAAAAAAAAAGAGACAAACATGACAAACACAAGATTTATAATGGTTCAGTGTTAACTACACCTACATTCACTCTCAAGTAACTTTTAGGCCCACACATAAATTTACCCGATTACAGCCGAGTTGTTTCACAAGCTCACAACCCAAACTTGTTTTAACAACGGGATCACAACGAACCCAGCCGATTTTCATAAGTTCACCAACACACAACCTATCACAAGCTACCCTTGCTTGCACGAGGCTAATCTACCTTATATGATTCAATCACCTGATTGAATCAGCAACCAAATGCAATAAAAGTAAGGTTACAACAAATAGAAAGCTTCTCAAATAAGCAAATAAATAATATAAGCAATATAGAAATAGAAGAGCCTGATTTAGAAGATTTTTGAAGTTGGGCTTTTCTTCTTTTCCTCTAGATAGATCTTCCTCAAGATATGATTGAAGCTTTGGAAGAATCATTGAGGTAGAGGCTATTGAAGAACTAGGGATCTCTTCTTCTCCTTTCTATTTGATGGAAATCCTTTAAGAATGACTTTTGAATACTTTGGATTTCTCTAAACTCTTTTTTGAACACTTGGGATTTCAAATCTGGCTTTTTTTTATTTTTCTCTTCTATATTCTCTTCTTTTCAAATGGCCGGATGCTTCCTTTTATAATTTTCCCTTAATCCATCTTTAGATAAAAACTAACTGTTAAATGTACTTGTGGATGTGTTTAGCACAAAAAAGGAAAGAGCCGTTGAGGTATATTTAAAAAAAGATAACTTCTGGAGTCATCTATGACATTTTTGAAAACCTTCTCTGATAGATTAGAGTCAGCTCTAATCTTTCCAAGTGTTGGTTCTAAGTCGGGATACTCAAAATTGTAATATCCATCTGTTGCGGGATCGGCTCTAGCTTTCCATGGGGTCAGCACATTGCATACTGGAGTTGACTCTAACAAATGTGGGAGCCGGCTCTAATCGAGCCTCGAAAAAATAGTCTCTATTTGATAATTAGAGTCGGCTCTAATTTCCTGCATGAATCAGCTCTAATCCATGCCGAAAGTGCCAAACTATTTCGATACGCTCCGAAGTCAGCTCTAATCCTTTTAGAGTTGGCTTTAATGTCTAAACTTGACACTTGACACTAGAATTGGATTCCAACTCAATTTTCCTTGGATTTTAATTAATTAAACACTTTAAATTCCCAGAACACTTAATCAAAATCATTAGTAACATAAGAGATATACTCATATGGTTTTTAATTCATCAAAATCAATAATTAGGTCAACAGATATGGCAGCATCAGATTGGCATGCCAGGTAGAGGATAGAGCATGAATCGTCAGCAATGCTAGCTTGCAAATCCTCGTCCCCCTTAGATCAAAATGGTGAATCAAAAAAGATGATGATGACAAGAGCCGAAGTAGCTCTTATCAATCAAGCTGAGGGGGCACTCTTAATGGGCTGAGCAACAGAAAGCCAACCACTATACTTTACCATCATCACCACCACCTCAATCCACTTAGGTGGACCAGCTCGTCGCCATCACCCAACAAATCCAAGCACTGATGGCAGTTGTCCAAAAGCTTCAGGAGCAATATTCCATGGCCATGCAACAGCAAGCAAGAGCTTCTGCTCCCCCTTTAGTTGCTGCTCAGGCTAGCCATCAAGCTCTCCAGCAAGAGCCTTCTAAAGCTCTCCAGCAAGAGTATCATCAAGCTCTCCAGCAAGAGACCACCACCACTCGCCGTTCAAACGGTCTCCTTTCCTACGAACCGCAACACAAGAGGAAGCCCAAGTAAGGGCGCTAGTACCTCCCCTCTAATCAACATGATTCCCTGGGAGGCAGATCATTAGCATACTGAGGTATTCAAATCAGCGAAAGGAAACAAATTCCTCTAAAGACATTTTATAAAGGAGCTCTAGGCATGCTGCTTCATCATCCAGTCTCTCCATGTAGTGAAGACGAACCTTCTGACTTCATGAAGGATGCCCCTCCAACAAGCCACCTGGGTAGGATCTCCAACAAGCCATCCAACTCATAGTTGACAGTGCTGGCCACTCTCAGCCAGCCAAGAATCCAAAGTCAACTCACAGTTGGGAGAGACCAACTCTCTAGCTCACAGTTGACGAAGCTGGCCACTCCCAGCTGACCAAGAAGATCCAGCCAGCCTCCCGGATAGGACTTAGACATGTTCGGCCACTCAGGCTGCGCTTCATCTCAGCCTCAACGGCTTCATCTCAGCCTCAACGACTTTATTTCAGCCCCAACGGCTTTATCTTTGCTTCAGCAATTTTATCTTAGCCTCAACAACTTTATCTCAGCCACAATGGTACCATTTCAGCCTTCATAGCTTTATTTTTGCCTCAGTACCTTCATTTTAGCTTTCACGGCTAATGGCCAACCGAGTAAGGTCTTTGCTCAAATTATGCAACAGGTTCACGGTGCTGGTCGCTCTTAGAAGCCCCAAGTCAACTCAATGGAAGAGATCAGCCCCCCACTCAGTTGACGGGCATCCACTTTCAAACTCTGCGTCGAAATTAAAGAGGATTACTGGCTGCCCTCAACCAGTCAAAGCCAGCTTTTCGGGTAGGACTCCAATCTGTTCGGCCACCCATGTTGTGCTCCATCTCTACCTCAAAGGCTCAACTCTACTTCAGTGGCCAATGGCCAACCGGGTAAGGCCTTTGCTCAAATTATGCACTAACAATAGATTGGCGCGTAGCCTTCGGATCGATCTTAGCAGCCCTTGGGTCGGCCGAAGAAACCCTCGAGCTAGTCTTAGCAGCCCTCGAGTCGGTCTCAGCAGTCCTTGAGTTGATCTCAACAGCCCCCGAGCCAGTCTCAGTAGCCCCCGAGCCGATCTCAGCAACCCCCGAGCATGCCTTAGCAAATCCAAGACAATTAGAAGCCCTAAGTCAACTCACAGTGGGAGAGATCAACCCCCCAGCTCACAGTTGACGAGTATCCACTTTTAGACATTATGTTGGGAGAGGATTACTGGCTGCCCTCAGCCAATCAAAGGTAATCAACTTACCCCCAACATTGCCTAAAAGTTTTTTGACTAGGCAAATGCACAGCTTTAGAAAGCAAGCGTGAAAAGACAAGTGGAAAGATAAAGAATTCTACACTCCTTTTGCTTGGCGGATGTAAGGCACATGGTCGCACAAGCTTAGGAGTGTGGGGGGCATTGATGGGGCCAGTTGACCCCATGGGCTATAATGACCGTATCTAGACCCGACCTCGCTCCAAGATGGCCCCGGCTCTAAGGTAGCCCCGCTCCAAGGCGGCCCCGCTCTAACAAGACAGGGCCCACCAACTGCCTGCAGCCCATATGCCTGATGGGACTTGGCTCACCACTATCTGCACAAGACAACAAACGTGTGACGTGGGGGACACATCTAGCAAGCGCCGTAGCAACCGCCTTGCAACAGCCTGCAACAATCTACATTTATCATCCGAATCAAGTGACCACCCACTCTGATGGAACTTGACCCAACCAATTATGCAGCCACCCACATTTGACGGAACACGGCATGCAGTTCTGACAGAAGATGAAGAAGTCTTCTTCCATCATAAAGCCCCAATTACTCAGATTATATGGGACAAACCCCACTAATCCTGATATTCAGCTCAGAAAGTCATCACTTACAAAGTCATCATCTATCATGAGACTCAACGTGACTCATTCCACATCCATCCATAAAGTCACTGTCCATCATCAGACTCTACGTGACTCGTTCCATCACTAGATGAAAGGAACATCAATAAAATGGGTAAGAGGGACCCTCGACCAGGTAATTGACAATTCATAACCAATACAACACTCCCAAACACTTATTCTTACTCATACAGAGAGTGCTTCTCTAAGCCTCTCTCTCTCTTTCAGGTTTTCTCAAGCTCACGACTGTTGCCTAGAGCACCGACTTAAGCGTCAGAGGGTTTTCGCCAGAATCTTCGGTCCTCGAGACTTTTTGTAGGCTCCCGATTGAGCGAAGCCCATCGAAGGATTCTCGGCATGCCGAAAAAGGTGACCGAATGCTCGCGGCCGTTCAATGAGGAGGGTGAACTGGTAGCATCAGTTTCTTTTTTTTTTTAAACTACGTAATAGTGGCACTTCCAATACCTAAACCATTTATAATATTGCCAAAATCCCATATACTGCTTGCAATATCACTTGCAATTTTTTCATGTGACCTGTAGAAACGTAGATTGTACAGCTTATGAAATTCTTGTATATTTTGGCAGATTCTTCCTGTATGTAAATCTCTTAATATCAGTGACAGTTATTTAGCCTGATGCAGTTTATTAAATCTCAAATAACTTGTCCGAACGATGCACAGCAGTTTATTTTGCAGTACTCCTTTTTACCTCTTTCAGTACTTTACTTTCAGTAGTTTTCTATGCAAAGTGACCTGCCTAATGCTATCTTGTTTTTCTTTGAAACTTCTCTTCTGCATTTTGGTTAGAAATTTAGAGATTCCTATCGCTGGGGCGTTCAAAAGAGTTGCATATTTTTGTCTTTTTTCCTACGATCACTGCATCAGTTGCTCTCAGTTTTCTATCGGACAACCAGGGCACCGATATATATATTTCGTCTAATGATTGTCTTCAGATTCTTGAAATGGACACCTACAGGAACCATGGGCATTCTATGTTTGATCCCGGGAGTACATACCGTACTCGTGATGAGGTCACTGGCGTAAGACAGGTTGGTCGATTGCGAGCAGTATTTAGTAATCATTATATATATTCACACAAATCCACTTGTAAGAAGGCTAATTGCATGTAAATTTACAGGCGCGTGATCCGATCGAAAGGGTCAGATTAAAGTTGATTTTAACTCATGAGATAGCATCTGCTTCTGAACTCAAGGTATTATTAATTGATAGAATGAGTTAAATGTAGCTCCAGGATCAATTAAAATTGAATCTTTAGCTGAAGGACAACTTAGAGTTACTTCAGACATACCTCTTCCGACTGTTTTTATTACATGCAGGCTACTGATGAAGTAATAGATGAAGCTGTTGCACAAGCCAAGGTTACTTACAAGTGCACTGGAATTTATTATTTTCAACATGCCATCCTGTCTTAATCTTTGAGCTTGTCATGCTTATGCCCTTCACAAGTTTTCTTTTTCACCATTGCAGAAAAGCCTGATGCCTGATCCATCTGATCTCTTTGCACATTTGTATGTAAAGGGTGATGGATTGGAGGTAAATGAATTTCCACAAAATCTCTATTTATCTTTTTCTACTTCTTTTTCCAGCAGGATTTTATGGTTTCCTTTCTTATTCCTAGAAAAAAAAAATGCAGCTTTGGAGCATGAGATTCATTTTGTCTTTGGTCTATCAGGAAACTCTCTCTCTCTCTCTCTCTCTATATATATATATATATATATATATATATATATCTGGTTCAGTTAATTTTTGTTGGTGGACTAAAACCATATGATTCTTATAATAAGTGAACTTAAATTATAAACATTTAAACCTTATATTTCTTATAAGCACTTAAACTTTTTTTTTTTGTTTCTCATTTGACGTGGGACTAATTTTTGAGTATTACAATGTTTCTCCCTTATAATTCGATGTACGCCATGGTGGGACTTTACTACCATCACATGGGTAGTTATTTTCTTCTGCCCATTAATTTTTCCACACTTGATTTGATTTCGATACCATTTATAATCCCATCCACCGGTCTAATTAATGTTGTTAGTAGGTCAAAACTATATGACCCTAAAAACTCAAGCAAAAATTAATTGATATAAAGCTAACTTGAGCCGTAAGCATTTAAACTTTCTCTTAAACACTTAAACCTTTTTTTTTCTTTTTTATTTGATATGTAACTACTTTTGAGGTATCTTTCTGTGTGCGCGTGTTGTTACTATTATAGTATAGAACATGGCTTTTGAAATATCTCAGTTCCTTTAGGAATGAATCTGCACATCTAAGCGCCTACTTGCTGCCTAGACTGTTAATAAGTGGTTCTCTGCATTGCGTTGCCTAGACAAGTTGAAAGGCTTGTGGAAAACCTTAGCATAAGCTGTTTAGTTCTTCCTCTTTAGATTCTAAACCTTCGATTTGTAGTGCTTTTAGATTGTATTGTCACATTGATAAAAATTAGTGCAAGTCTTTTTACTTCGGATAATTTTGGCTGCGTGGAGGTTTTCCTCTCAGGCTGGACAAGTATGAGGTAATGGGTTGGGGGGTTGGGCGGTTGGGAGATTGGAAAGGAAGCAGTAACGTTGATTGCTGTGTTCTTCACAGAACCATTGGGATCGGACATTATGACTGAATTGAACTTGTAATGTTTCAAAGTTTTCGGCACATATAGGAAGGAGGTGAAAGTAACTCCTCTGCGAGAACGTTAAGCAAACATCCTGGACTTCTGCAAGGAAACAATGTTACAGATGTTTGAAACAAATAAATTTGAAGGTTAAGATTCCAATAAATCTTAGCGTTCTCCCACCATTCAAAAAATAAACTCCTCTTTCATTATGATGTCTCTGTTTGGCATTGCAATAAGAACGCCGAGTCTTGTTTTAGTTGCCATCACTTACCAAGATAGGGGTGCTAAAATGTATGGTGATAAAATTGGCAGCATTGCACAATTTTACAACCTCATTGCACAAATATTGTTAATAAGAGTTTTTCTTACGGTGTCGTTAATGGAAGGACTACTTGGTAGTCATTCGGGACACTTGCAAGCTGTAGAGCCTAGCGTGGTACTCCAAAGCTTAAATCCTAGAGTGGAGGTTTGTAGGCTCCACAGGGTTAAGGTCCAGGTTGTTGGGTTTTGAGGGGGCTAGTCTATCATTGGATTGGGTTTGGGCCCAAGATGTGGGTTGGTCCAAGAAAGTTTTTTTAGGGTTTATTATCCATATAATAAGGCACCGGTTCATGTGTGGTGCTGGTTTTATTTTGGTGGTTGTCATGGGGACGGGTTATATAGTCATGTAACGATGATGATTTGGTAATGAAAAAGAACCCTTTTCTCCCTATAATAAGCTATCCCTCTTCTTTTCTCTCTTATCCACGTCTTTCTCTCTTTTTCACATAGATGCCCTATATTTCTAGGGTTTTATTGCTGTCATCTCTGCCCTAGCCATTTTCTTGGAACCTCCTCTCTCAAGGAAGGAGAAGGAAGAAACCCTAGCAGCACCTTCTCCTTGGGCAACGTCTCTTAATTTTCTGGATCAGATCTGAAGGTTCACGTGAGGAAGAAGAGAGGCCACGACCCTCTCTTACAATCATGGGGCGCAAGAAACCAAAGAAAATCCTAGTTGCTAATCAATCCGAGAAGATTACCAAGATCAAGATCCAAAATTCTGCTGCAGAATTTCAGCAGGGATATCATCTCGCTCCACATCTCCATACGACTTGGGGCTGGTCGATGCGTGCTATGCTCCAAGGGTAAAAAGAGGACGAACCATTCTTCATTTGGTATCAGAGCCTCGGTGATTTGGTGGAGAAAAGATTGGATCTTGGGCGTTTCTTAGTAAGATATCAAATCAGAAATTTCTGCAGCAAGTTTAATTTTCTGTTTTTGCTGTGTGCATTGTTTCTTGGTTGGATATGGCATCTAGTAGCTTTAAATTTGATTTTGAAAAGTATGATGGCAAGAAAAACTTCACCCTATGGCAGCAAAGGGTGAAAGATTTATTGGTACAGCAAAGGATTTATAAGGTCTTGGTGAAACAAAGACCGGATAATGTAAGTGGTGAGGATTGGGAGGAGTTAGAGGAGATTGCATTTAGCACAATCAGGATGTGCTTAGCTGATCAAGTCTTGCCGGAGATTTGCACGCAGACCACGGCAAGGGGGCTCTGGGAAACTTTAGAGAACACTTACATGGAAAGAGTATGACAAACAAGTTGTGGTTGAAGAAACAGTTGTACAGCTTGAGAATGCCTGAGGGAGGAGATCTTGTGGCCCATATTCAGAAATTCAATTAAGTGTGCTCAGAGGTGATGAGCCTTGATGTGAAGATTGATGAAGAAGATAAGACACTCATCTTGTTGTGTTCGCTACCCAGTTCATATGATGGTCTGATTACAACCTTGGTTTATGGGAAGAAGACCCTGAATTATGAAGAGGTTGTGGGGGTGCTGAGATCAAACCAGCAAAGAGAAAAGATCCGCATGGGAAACTATAACACAGAGATACTTGCTGTGAATGAGAGGAAAGGAAGACCCTGGGAAAAGGTTAGAGGCAAGTCCAAAGGCAGATCTAAGTCTCGGGGAAAGCAGAAAGCATGGAAGTGTTACAAGTGTCATTAGATTGGTCACCTAAAGAGAAATTGCCCACTTCTGAAGAATGAGAAGGGGAAGGTCATTTCCAAGGGAGGTTTAGCCAGCAATTGTGGTGAAAATTCATCTGAAGACAGTGAAGATAATGTACTGGTAGTTTCAGATGGGACCAAGAAGTGTGATAGTTGTTGGACACTTGACTCGGCCTGTTCTCACCATTATACTTTGCATAGGGAGTGATTTGCAACTTATGAGAATCTGATGGAGGGAGTGTATGTCTTGGTGATAATCATCCTTGTAAGGTTGCTGGAGTTGGAAGCATAAGGATGAGGATGTATGATGGGGTATAAGAACTTTGACCAATGTCAATATGTCCCGGAGTTGAAGAAGAATCTAATTTCTTTGGGCTACCTGGAGAAGCATGGGTATGCTTTTGAAAGCCAGCCGGGGAGTGGATGTTTGAGGATAACCAAGGGTGCATTAGTGGTGATGAAAGGGAGAAGGTTGGGAAATAATCTCTATCAGATGGAAGGCTCAGTGGCCATAGATGGTGCAGAGGTGCTAGCAGCGGCACAGGAGAACAGTTGGTCTATAAACTATGGCACTATCGAATGGACACATGAGTGATAAAGGGCTTCTAGAACTCAGCAAAAGAGGTCTGATTCCAGCACTTAAGAAGAAAGACAATGATATTTGTGAGCCCTGTATCTATGGCAAACAACATAGGGTGAGATTTGCCAACAGTTCCAAACAGAGTGAAGGTATTCTGGAACTAGTTCACTCAGATATATGGGGACCGGCCCCTGTATTAGCCAGAGGTGGGGCTAAGTATTTTTTGACCTTTATTGATGACTACTCCAGGAAGGTATGAGTATATCCGATAAGAGAAAAATCAGAGGTATTTGCCCAGTTTAAAGCTTGGAGAGTTGATGTTGAAAAGGAGACAGGAAAATTAGTGAAGTGTTTGAGATCTGACAATAGAGGGGAGTATACAAGCGATAAATTCAGAAGCTACTGTGAGGAAAATGGGATCCAATGCCATTACACAGTGAGAATGACTCCCCAGTAGAATGGTGTGGCAGAGAGGATGAATCATACATTGACAAAGAAGGCTAGGAATTTGAGGCTGCAGACACACTGCCCAAGGTCTTTTGGGGTGATGCAATTATGTTCTCTGGTTTTCTTGTTAACAGGTCCCCTAATAGAAAACTTGATGGAGACATTCCAGAGGAGATCTGGAGTGGAAAGAAGGTGGAGTTTGGACACCTGAGGATTTTTGGTTGCCCAGCCTATGCACATGTGGAGGCAACTGAAAGGAGCAAGCTGGACCCAAAATCACAAAGGCTGATCTTCATTGGGTATCCACAGGGAGTTAAAGGCTATTTTCTATGGAGTTCAGATTCACAGAAGTGTATCATCAGTAGAGACATTATTTTTGATGAGAAGAGCATCTTGAATAGGTCAGAGATTGCAGATGGAGCTGAAAAGGCTGAACATTACAGCAGTGGACAGCATTGGCTGACAGGTGATGTACCTTTTACTTCTACTTCAAACGTGCTTCTTTTGAGGTAGAGTTTGGTATGAATGTTCCAATACATGTAAAGGATCAGCCAGAAGAGCCATCAATCCAGAAGGAGGTGCAGGTGGATTCACACACTTCAGCTTTAAGAGATGATCAAAGGGGTGTGGCACTACACAAGGCAAAGCGTACCATCATCAAACCTGCTCGGTATCGCATTGATGACATGATTTCCTATGCTCTAATCACTGCAAATGAAGATCCAGAGACCTTCCAAGAAGCCATGGAAAGTTCAGAAAGAGACTCATGGATGCAGGCCATGATGGAGGAGATGGAGTCCCTGGAAAAGAACAAGACATGGCAGCTAGTGGATCTACCTAGAGATGCTCGGGCCATTGGTTCAAAATGGGTGTTCACAAAGAAGGAGGCACCTTCAGTGTAACATCCTGAAAACCTTGTAATCTATGGCATTTTCAGTTAAAATGAAAGTCAGAAAGTTTTCTTGATATATGGGTGTGTTGGCCTTTTGATAAATGTAAAGAGAAGAAATTTTTGGAGTAAATAAGTATATTTCTAAATGTTAATGAGTCTGATTTGAGAAATTGAGAGACTTAAGTTTAATGGGTTTAAATCACAAGAAAAATCAAGTTTAGTTTGAGTTTTATCCTAAAAATGACGTTTTTAGTGGTTGGAGTCGACTCCACTCTGATAGGAGTCGACTCCGGCACGTTTTAAACTTTCGGCACGCTTAGGAGTCGACCCCTACAGTGCTGGAGTCGACTCCTACCTTTCAGGAGTCGACTCCTACTTTTCTGGAGTCGACCCCTACTTCTGCTCGAGCCGACTCGCAATCTGTTCGAGCCGACTCCGCGACGGCAGGTTTTTCTGAGTTAAATCTTGAGAAATTCATATTTAATCCGTTTCAAGTCCGATTTGGATGCCGTTTGAACCGTTGGATTTCTAAAATCGAGTTCTTCAAGATGGTAAAGTCTTTTCTTAGAAATGTTACATAAAAGTATAGATTTAAGCGAAAAAGGATGATCTGGGCTATAAATCTATTAAAAAAATGCTATATCAGGGGCAAAAGGGGAAAAGGCTCCGATGTCAATTGCAAATTGTGTTAAGGGCAACTTAGGAAAGAAAATATAAGGGCAAAATAGCATGGTTATAAGTGAGCCACGTGTTTTCCAAAAAGTGTGTGTTAAGAGTGTGTGAGGGTAAAAGGGAGATTTGGCATGCCTTAACCCTTAAGTTTCCTATGACTTGGTCCCCAAGTCATTAGAGAAAAAGGGGAACGTGGGTTCAGCCAGAGAAAAGAAAGAAAGAAAGAAAGAAAGAAAGAGGAGAAAAGAGAAAAGGAAGAAGAAGAAGAAGAAAAAGGAGGAAGAAAGAGAAAGGGAAAGGGAAGCTTGGGGTTTGTGCTCGACTCCAGGTAAGCTATAGCTTCCCTAGGTCTTGTATGACTTTAGATTTTCTTAGATTAGTGTATTTTGAGGTAATAGTAGAAGTAATCTTGAGTAGAGATTGGGTGGAAGAAAATAATGAGATATTAGAGGATAGATCATGTATGCATGCACGGTTCGTGGGAAAACCTCGTGTGGAGGTAATCCTAATAGCTATTGTATCTGTATGTTGACGTAGGTCAAGAGGGTTATTCCAGGGAGCCAAAATACCAGAGTTGAGTACCAGTTGTACCAGTCGAGGAGTAACCTACTAAGGTGAGTGGATTTCTCATCTAGCAATGAGAGGTTAATTTGAGCTAGTATAATGAGATTTATACCTAGTTATGGTATGTATGTTTAGGAGTATTATGTATGTTTTAAATATGAGAAATGAGAACCTAGTATATGATAATCTGATAAATGAGTTTTGAGCATAAACACATAAGCATGAGTTTCAATGAGGGAATTTTTAATGTATACATGGCATATTTGCATGATAAAGCTTTACAAATGATGTATGAGTCATACTGAGCATCAGGCAGCTAGGGGGCTGATCACCCTTTAGACTGTACTGTAGCATGAGCATTGCACACTACTATCGAGCCGGCACCTCCTTGCGAACAGATCGTACGATGAACCCCAGAATCAGGGGTGAGTGCATGCCTAACCAGGCCAGTGGGGCTGGTTGTGAGCAGCCCGTGGGGGCATGAATCATAGCTCAGTGGAGCTGATTACTATATATAGCCCGTGGGGGCAGAGAGAAAACCCGAGGTTCCAGGGTTAAGGAACAAAGCACTTTGCCAGGTGAACCGCACGGGTAAGGGGTGCTATTTGTGCGGGGATCCTGTTGCTAGTCACGCACCCGATGAGAGTACACCTACAGAAGGGCGACTGTAGGGTGGTACCTCAGAGGCATTACACACACAGCCCAGCATCATGAGATCTAAAAGCATATGTTGTGATATAAAAAGGGCCAATGGGCCAAATAGTTATCCCGAGAGGGAGATCTTACTTGAGATGCCAGTGGGCAAGCAGATCCTGATGGGAGTCTGGGTTGTAGATAAAGAATGCATATCTTCATATTGTAATGCATGAAGTTTTATTTTAATGAGTTATCTTTCAGTGAAGAGTTATTATAGAGTATTCCAGTACTGATATGTTATTTGAAGAATAAGCTACATTTTATTTTATCTGATATCATGTTAAAAATGTACTTTGAGTTGTACAAGTTAAATAGTTTCAGCATACGATTGAAATTAAGAGGTAATGGTTCTCTATTTCTCCATAGTTAGATGGTTATCCAGTCACTGGGACTTAGGTCTCATCCCTCTATGATTTAAATGTTCTTTCAGATCAGTGAGTATTTCTGCCAGGATCACAAGATAAGCAGGACAGGACCCTTAGCTGATGAAGCTTGCTTGGATGCAAGAGTGTTTAAATGCTAGCCTTGTATATTGAGAGAGGGTGGTTTGATAATTGTATTTTGTATATGTGTATGTGTACAGTGGGATGTAATGATGTTTTAGACCTTTTTGGATATGAATACGAGACTTATGTTTTGGAGAAGATTATGAGTATGATGTGTGCACTTAGGATTTTTAATGTCGAATGTGAATGTGATCTTGTAAACTGCCTGAGGAATGTCATGAAAAATATTATCTGAGCAGGTTGATGCTTAATGTTGATTGGGTGATTTGTGAATATAATTGAGATAAAAGTGAAAAGTTTTTAACAGGATGTGTTTTCGTGTGTCTGCCACTTATGATAATTAGTTGGGGTTCTCTAGCTCTTTATGGAGCGCTACATAAAGACTAGTAAAACTCTATCCGATTACCACAAGTGTGCAGGTGTGCTGTCGGTGGCCCCAGAGAGGAGGGGGAGCTGACAAGTTTTGGTATCAGAGCCCTAGGTTATTAGGTCCTAGGGGAATAAGTATGAGTATGAGTCTAGGATGATTGAATGTTTTATGATTATAGCTATTGAATGATGAAACTGATGTAATGAATAATGTCTTGTAGGACGATTACTACAAAGGCATCTAGAGAGACAGAGCAATCTTCAGGCAGGGATAGAAGCAAAGGTCAAAGTAGATTCAGAAGGTCAGTTAGAAGAAGTCAAATTGATAGAATGGCTTCTAGTGATTCCACCGAGCCAGTATCTAAGGAGGCTAGAGTGGGGGCATCTCCAGAGCAGATGCCAGAGTCTTCTTCACAGTCTATTACCCCTGTGCCAGTAGACCCATCTCGAGAACAGACTCAGGGGCCTAGTATGTCAGAGTTGGTAGGCATGATTACTCAGGCTGTGGTAGCAGCTGTGGGTGCTAGTTCTAGCCTTCCATCTAAAAATACTGAGGTTGTGAGGAATGTGGAAAGAGCCAGAAAGTTAGGGGCTCTGGAGTTCCAGGGAACTACTGATCCTATTCAGGCCGGGGCATGGCTGCAGAGGATCGAGAGAGTATTTGATGTGATGGGATGCTCTGAGGAGCAGAGGCTGAGTATTGCCACCTTTTTACTGGAGGGTAGAGCCCAGAGTTGGTGGAGATCTATTCAGGGCAGGCAGCCCCAGGGAGTGGAGTTGACATGGGAAAAATTTAGAAGAGAATTTCATCAGCAATATTATTCTGAAATTTATAGGGATCAGAAGAGGAGGGATTTCCTTTGTCTAACTCAGGGGAGGATGTCTGTGGCAGATTATGAAGCCACATTTGTGGAGTTATCTCAGTTTGCTAGGGCCTTGGTGGCTGATGAGAGGGAGAGATGTCGACTATTCCAGGATGGGTTGAACCTCCCTATTAAAGCCAAGACCTGTATGCAGACCTACAATAATTACTCTGAGTTGGTGCAGGGAGCACTCAAAGCTGAGGAGATTGAAAAAGAATATATGAGTAGGAGGCAGGATAGAATGAAAAGAAGTGCTCCTAGTCATTCTTCTGCTCCGGGAGGGACTCAGCCATTCAAGAAACCCCAGAGGACTGGACAGTTTTATTCTGGGTTTAGAGCCCCTGGTGATGTGGGCAGAGGATCCGTATCTGTGTCAGCATCTAGCCCAGTTCAAAGAAAGCCTTATGTGGGTGTGCCTCAGGTTGCCTCCAGCAG